>BQNB010029359.1:0-31706 GCA_026074375.1 Tanacetum coccineum | reverse complement strand
AAAGCGCTTCTCCTATCTTGATCTTGAGTCTTATACATTAATTAAGCAATCTAACTTATATGCTCCTATCCCTTTGCTTTATTACACCAATAACTGCAGATGAAGCGAAGGACATCGATTTACATGAACGAAGAATAAGATAAAGGATACTAATTCACCCGCATCTGTTGGAGGAAGGAATGGACAGATAAATACATACTTTTTCTCCTTTCTCCCATAAAGCTTCCTTTCCTGAATCTTAGCTCTTATCTTTCTGATTTATTCTGACTACTATCACTTTATAAACCGGGCTTGGATAATTAAAGCTTAACGTATCAGGGTAGTACGCCTGGAACAAGAAGGTTCGTCGTACAATCTCGGCGATTACAAAAACAAAGGAGTATATCCCTCTCCCTTAGTGTCTTTCCACTTCCGTCGTTCAGGAACAAACACTTCGCCTAATTCTTTTGAATCCCGGCCCGCTTTTTCCCCACTAACTAATTACGTTACGACCTCTGAAAAACGAAAAGAGGGCGATGAGGCATTCAGAAGTCAATAAGTTTTGTGATGCAACACTTAACATAGTACTAAAAGGGTTAAAGAGCTACAACAATGATGTAAAGTATGGCTATATACAAAGAGAGCTCACCAAAGAAGATGTTGAGTATCTGCAATTATTTGAAGAAGAGATAGAAGAAAGGTTGAAGTATCGCAACCAAATGAGACGTTGGGAGACGTATGTGAATGGAAGACCACTTGGACCACGGAGGGAACTCCCAGAATAATCAACCCTTAGGGGGGTATTGTTAGGATCATTAAAAGTGTCGATTAAGTGGTTTATTTATATTTAGTTATTAGTCTTTATTTTGTTAAGAATAAAATAGCTTGTAATAAAGGTTTCTTATGCTAAAAGAATGAAATAGCAAAAAGGCCAAAGTCTAGGGACTAAAAGTGTAAGATTAGGAAATAAAGGAAGGGAAGTCTCATTCCCTCTCCTATAAATACCCCTCTAATCTCATCATTAGAGGGTGAAGGCTTGTAACTAACTTTTCCATTTTCCCTCCATTTAACTAAATTTGAAAATTTGAAAACTTGCCTTTCCCTCCTATTCTCTCTATGCTTTCATGATTGAGTATGTGTGATTCATGATAAACAAGACTTATCAAAATATATAAAACAACAACTGGCAGGAACATAAAGCAAAGAAAATAATTTTAGTTTAATATATTGACTTTCATGTTTAAATTAAATCATAATACTTCTCACCTTTGGGCCACTGTACCACCCTTCATCATCATCACCATCATCATATAGTAAATAAATGTCCCAGACATCTCCTATCTCACATTGACGATATATCCATTCGGGGTCATTTTGTTGTTGAATTAACAACATTCCATAAGGTTGGCAAATTGATAGCCTTGGAACTCTAAAAAGAACATCTATAAAATGCGATAACTTTATATTACGATGAACCCACCGTAATATTTTATTGTAGTAAAAATGGCTAAGGTTTATACCACAAATCATAATTTCATCTCCACCCAATTAGTCAAAACCTGAACGTCTTCTCACAAGTTTAACACCAAAATGTACACATATATCAACAGGGTGACACATAGGACCAGTCATGCTGCAAAAAGCAGATTCAAATATTATTGAAAACGATAATAAATGTGCTTTAAATAAACATAACAACTACTTACTTGAAAGCTCTAACTCTTCGACTTCCTAAGTTACATGAAAATCTAGTCGGCATTATGACAATTTTGATAATGTGAGAGACGTGAATCATCTACAAATAAGTAGCCTACAACATTTTATATAGACATTTGTTGTAACTATTTTAAGATGAAGTAGTTTTTAAAATTTGATTATCCCCACTAATGTAGTAACTTCCTCCACATGTTAGTAGCCAGTTTATGACTACACATTAGTCCCACTCGAATATCAATAACTTCCATGACATGTATACTGTCGTCATTCATTGGAATATAATTAATAAATTAAATGTTAAATATGTGTAGTTATTAGTAATTCTATATACGACTTTAAGTTACGTAAGAATTTCTGATGTTGATATATATTGGTATGTTTATTCTAGTTACCTTTATCCAAATATTTGTAACTTGCAATAGGTATTAAAAGAGCTTCATATTGTTGAATAGATTGATTAAAGTGTTGGCTTATATTGATGATGCAGATGATTAAATATTTTGAACGAATTATTGATAATGATTATTAAAGCTTACTAGGTTATGCTTAAAGATTGATTATAATGCTGACGTAGACTTTCATTACTTATTAGAATTATAATAGATGAACATGAGAAAGAAAAAAATTTATAAGATAAATTGAAATTTAAAATTGATTTGTTAGAGAAAACTTTGTCGTTTATATGAGAAAAACGTGGAACCAAAACAAATTTCACATAATACATGCATCAAATGAATCTCATTATTCATAATAATCATTTTATCCAAAATCTTCCCCCCTTCTCATTATAATTCCCACAAAAAATGACATCCAATACTAACAATACATCCAAACTTGGTGAAAATTTACAAGACTTAACAAAAAAGCAAAAATGCTCTTTAGATTCTTACAATTCATCCATACATCGCATTATTAAGTCAAACGAAGATCGACGTGACCAGCTTCTTCAAATGTTCTACGAACTGCAAAATTGTATAGCTACAAAAACAGACACACTCAAAAGGTTAATTGCATATCCATTGAAAGTGAAGGGCGACTATTAGTTTGTTAGTTTTTTGTACGATGACATCGACAGAGACTTGGAAGAATTGATACCACTCAAAGATCAAATAAAAAAGTGGAATGATTAATTAATGCAAAAAACTTTGTTCCTTGAATCGGGATGCTATCGGGTTATGTGAGTTTTTATTTTAATGATTGTAAACATTATTTGTCAGTATGAATAAAATTACTGATTAGATATTGTAATGTACACAATTATTATCAAATGATGATTGTTTTAATTTAATGATTGGCAATTTTTTGATTTATAACGTGATACAAGTGTTTAACTTGTATAATGTGTTAGTCTGTTTGACCATATATATGTTTTTTTTTCATGCCGCAACAATTACATTATAAAATAGTAGTAGATATATTAGTTATGTTGTACATTATTAAAAGCAATAACTTGATTATACACTATTCATATGCATAAATAATGTGAATAGTTAAAAAGTGTACATCTGTAACTACATATTTTCAATTTGCAGTCATTACGTTAAATCACAATATTTTTTTTGTATATTTTGTATATTTATTCTTATCAAGCAAATGCATATCACAAGATAAAAAAATATATAACGAGTTGATCACATAAACTACATAGACACAATGTATGTTAGCGGATAATTAAAATTAAAAAAAGGAAATAACCCAAAAACAAAAAAAGTAGATAGCTATAAAGAGATGACCACTATCGATCTTCGAGATATCAGGATAACAGTTGATATAAATGATGATTTTTTCATTTCCAAACATTAAAAGAATTTCACACATCTTCCTCATATCGTCCTCATGTATAGTTTCATTGTGTGGATGGTTACGTCTCGTAAATCACAATTTGGGAACAAACCAAGTTGAGTAATCATATGGTCCCGATGATTAATTTCAGATGTAATTTGCTTAAAAACATACGATATATTAGATAAGATCAAAAGAATCTATATCCTCTGAGTTTCAAGTTGCACTGCATAAATAATATATACTAATTCACGTAAATCGCTGGTTACTCAGTAAGTGACAAATCCATGGAAGAAATTTTTTGAAATAATTTCGTTTGGTAAAAAAAAAAAAATTAAAAGGAGGCTAGAATAATATAGAGTATATTAGTTGTAACAACAAAAGAAAAAGAAAACATTCATATTAAGAATCCTCCCTTATATAAAACAAGCTTACCTTCAACTAAATCTCCTCTTAAAACTCCTAAAAAACGACACCTGGCATTTTACTTCATCCTACGGCTCATATTCAGCTAGAAATTTCCCCAAATCATTTGGCCCTAAAAAAACTGATCTTAATTCAATCTGTTAGCCCTAAAAAATTATCGTTTATCCCCAAATCCATTAACACGAAAACAAATGTTTTATTATTTGAAGCAATCACAGTATTACGTATCAAGGAATCATCTAATGGAGGTAATTTTACATTTTAGGTTTCATTGAATTTAACTCAAGAATTTTTATTGATTGAATTGGGTCCGCAATTCGTATGGTTTTGATTTGGAATTTTTTGTGAAAAACATTAGGTACGGAGTGTTTGATGAAATTTCTCTAAGAGAGAAGTTTATAGAATTTATTGTAATATGTTAAGTTTGAGATTTTGTTGAGGAAATATCTAATGATCTTTTGTTTCATGTCATGTTTGTTAGTAATAAAATCAAGATAGACTGTTATTCTTAAACCGGCTATGACAACAAATATGAAGTTGGGATCTAATTGGTGTTGCACATGTTGAAACAACGAGTCAGGTGGATTTAAAACGAAAAATTTTAATCTCAAAAATTCTACTTATATATATCCAGTTACAATCCATCTTTCATGGTAACAATCCCTTCATAAACACGTATTGACATATACATACACACGTTTCAATGTAGATGGTGTCGAGTGGCAAAAAAGTTGTAACTGGCAAGTTTGTGGGAGTTGTGTGATGCGGTTAAGGCATGTATCAGCCATACACTAGCAACAGAACCTCAAAAGAGATTACACTATCAATTTTAGGTGTTGGTGGTCCTGGTGGACTTTGGCACTCTATATACCGCAGCATGTATTTTGATCAGTATGTATCTTCTGAGTTCTCATCCTCAATTAGTGATCACCGATAGAAGAAAAGGTAAGCACCACCAACATGCACAACACCTTTTTTTTATTTTAGTCCATGCTTTCGTTTTTCACATTTGCAATGCGTGACAAATGGATTTTGTGTTTACAGATTATAAAGAGCGTATCAGAAGTTTTACACTTCCATGCATGATACCATAAATGGGCACCACAAAACTCAGTTCAAAAGAGACGACACAGTTTGGCTACATATATTTCCATATCATACATATTATATTTGTTTCGCTGGTATTGTATTACTAATGATAAACTGTTCAAAGCATTAGGATGATCACTGTTCAGTTTTATATAGAAGTTGAAGATATGAAAATTAAAAGCGCATCATGTAAATGTTCACTAACAATCGTATGGGGAGTTGGGGACATATTAACTAATACTAACATTGTAGCCTATTTTAATGTTGACATGTTTTATGATGTTTACTAACCCACTTAGTTGTTTATGACCTGTTTTATGATCCTAACACGGTGGCAATATACCAGATACATCAATAGGTGAAGACATTAATGAGACAAATGCTGGAAAAGATTATGAAGTGAACATATTAGTTGCTGCCAATGACGTTGCTATATCTCACAGTCGTGACTTCGTGATAAATAATATAAGAGCGGTTGGAATTGAGTTTAATAAGACAATAGACGCAGAGAGGAAAAAAAGGCATGAAGTTCTTGCAATAGAAGAGAGTTTCGGGATTGATCTTGAAAAAAAGGCATGAAGTTCTTAATAAGACTATAGATGCAGAGATGAAAAGGAAGTTTGTTACAAATACTCTTCAACAAATATAACCTAATCCATCCGATGAGGTTGATCCTTTTGCATATTGTGAAGAAGTATTGTCTCGTCAGAAAATTAGACTAAATCGGGACAAGTTGAAATAGAATAATTTGCAACTTCGTCAACGACCCTGAAACTCTTCATAAGGTTGCTGATTCAACTCAGGTACCTTTTATTAGTATTATATCATGACTATTGCTAATTCATATATGTCAATATCTCAGGTACGTTTTGACTTTTACTCGCACTAGGTTGTAAGCAAACATAATGCAAGTAGAAAGTACCCAATAGCATCTTAGAAAGGCAAACATACAGAAAGATAGTGCCAATTCAATGTATGGGTCGGTTAACGGATTTAGATAATCTAATTTTAAGATGGAGTGAGTTGATTGGTTAATGGGAGAGTCAAGATGTTTTAGTTTTTGTAATGCAAGATGTTTTATGTATTATATATATCTTTTTCTTGAGCTTTTGTTTTGCAACGATGATTCAACTATGCACCACTGACACATCATAGGCTACTTTGTGATGAATTATATTAATTTTACAGCGTGTTTATGCTAATATTTAGAGCTGATTGGTATGCTGATTTTCACAGCAGTTTGTGCCTATTTTTGTGCACATCAGAAAGTGTGTTTGGACACGACTTTATGCTGTTAGAATGGCCTGATTTGTATGCTGATTTTTTCAGTAGTTTGTGCTTATTTTTGTGCAGATTTCTGTGCTGATTTTTACAGCAGAAAGTGCGCTTGGACATGCTTGAATACAGATTATTACATGGTTGTTTGGACACAAGCTTTATATGTTGATTTTTTATAGTTGTTTGTGCTGATTTTGTGTGTTGATTTTTATAACAAAATGTGTGTTTGGACATGTTTGTATGTTGATTTGTATGCAGATATTTTTACTCAAAGTGTGTTTGAACCATCTTAACAATAACATGTTTCTTATGATTGACATGGATGTAGAATATTGGTTTTGTAATTAGTAACTGTGATTTTTGTTTGTTACTTGCAGACTTTAAGCCATGTTTCTGATGCAACATTCATACCACTAAGTGCATTAATGGTCTACTTGATCCTGACTACTTCTATGATTATGTTCAAGGTCTACTTGATGGACTTGAAGCTGGAGTCATATCACGTGATATTGTCAAAATTGAAAATGTAAATGCATTGAATTACTATTTGTTTCACACCTAACTTCTTATATTATGCACTTTCGTAAGGTGATCAGTAAGGTAGCATGTAAAGGCACTTATATGTTCATAATCTCATTTTCATTTTGTGAATAAACAAGAAACGAGAATCATATTTAGAGACTCTTATTACTAATTTGAAAACTAAGACACTTTATTAATATCTTATGTTTGTTTGATATGCCAAAGGGATTGGCTATGCAATGAGTTCTTTTGAGGAGCTTAAATTTGTCAAGGAAGTTGCTTAATTTACCAATGTAATTTTGGACCCTGTTTACAGGTTTGGGTTGTTTTCACTATTCTGGGTTATTTTTCAATGAAAAAAAGGATTAGGTTTTTAATGATTTTGGTGTATTAGATAAATCTGTAAATTGGGATTAGTATAGGTCTGCTTACTTGGTTTTCTATTGTTTATAAGGGCAAAACGTATCATTTGAGAAAATAGTAACAATAGCCTGACATTATCATGGTTTTATTCTGTTGGTTATATATAGGGATTGCAGATGGAGTGTTATGAGCATTTGTGCTCAAACGCCACTGCGCCAAGCCTAATTTTGAGAAGTATCTTTGGTCGTTGATTATTTAGCGAGTTATGAGAAGTATTTTTGCTCAAGCGCCACTGCGACGAGCCTAAGTTTGCATGTTGTAACAAACATTGGAGTGAAGAAGGTTTAGTGAATTATGAGGCAAGTCTTTAAGATGAACATCTACAGTGACGTGAGTTTTATAATCATCTCATTGAAAACCACTGCTTTTCAAGTATGCCACAATAAGCCAAATACGTGTTACCCATTGATGCATTCATCTTACTGCAAGATACATCTTTGGAAATAATGAGTTATTTTCTCTCTTTGCAGGTGAGTTTTGCATATTTTGAAGGTGGAGAAAAGAAACGAGGTAGAAGTTCTATCCATTGAAGATAGACTTTGGACGAATTCCAAACACCCAACAAATTTGATATGTTTTTTTTATCCAAGGTTATTATTTGACCCGCTTGTGATCCTGTTGCTGCTGAGATAAATTGGATTTTTTTGAAAATCGTTGGAACTTATAATATTAATTCAATATTTGTTATCCTTATTAGTTCAAGTATCTAAATGTAAATGTTTCTTTCAACAAAATTTTAAAGCTCGCCGCCCAACGGGCGGGCCTTGAAGCTAGTGCTTTATATATAACAAAAGGAGTGGATGTTCATGTTACTATGTTACTGTAGGGAAACAGTTACACTTTTATTAAAAATCAATATAACAAAAAAATAAATACAAACATACTCTTATAAACGTTAATTAAATAAAACAATAAAAAACAAAAAGATTTACTAGATCACCAGCAAGAAAACCCTTAAGTGTCGAGACACGTGTTTGACACGCTTAGCACTAAAGAGTTGAGACACGCTTGACATGCTTTCCTTAAAACAGTTTCGCTGTATGAGACACGTGTTTGACATGCTTAGCACTAAAGAGTTGAGACACGTTTGACACGCTTCCTTTAAAATAGATTCGTTGTATGTTTCCCAAGGTACAAAGCCAAAACAGACTGTCGGACTTAACAAAACTGCATGGAATTTCATCTTTTCAGATGCGTACTCCATATGTTCTATGTTGGAAATCAATAATACTTTTTGATTTGATGTGTGTCAAACTTATGGAATTATGGCCTCCATTTATACATAATAGAGTGCTCGCAAGTTTACCTATCCCACATCGAAACGAATTTTCCTCTTTAAGCATGGTACCGAATGCCTAACTTTGAGACACGATATCTCATTCACATCAACTTCATTTTGGACATGTAAAGATTTATTGTTAAGTCCGCTTCAAGGAGAACGCGAACTTACAAATTATTACTTATATATACGACACATACATATAGATAATTGTGTTCAAAGTTGGTCAAAAATCACTTTCCCAACCAAATTTTCCAACATCAACTTCATCTTATTGCCTGGTCTAGAAGTTTCAATCTCTTGGCAAAAAATCTTTGAAACCTTTAAAGAAAACACACGTGAAAACAACAAGAAAAATAAGACGATAGTGCAAACTGATTTTGTTTTGTTACCTCTAATCAATTTTGTTAGCAACCTGTAAACTTCCCACGACAAATCAATCTAATCTTTGTGTCTTGCATGACTCAAAACAAAACAAAATGCATGTGTAAATGTTTTAAACTTAAGCTTTATCAATTACGTATAGTTTTGATCAATATTTTTATAACTATATATATATAATGCTTGAATCAAACTCCATCTTTGACCCATATGTTGTTTCTAGTGATTGTGTATGTCTTTTAAAAATTGAATAAATGAGTAAAATTATAACATTATATGCAAGCGTGGTCTTTTGGCAATTTGCTAGATGTATTCGTAAAAGTGTTCAGGAGGCAGTTGGACGGACCAATTTTCAGACTTAGTTTTGAAGTCAAACATAAGTTATAATCAGGACTCACACTGTGAAACTGGTGTGAGGTTGACAACACTCTACCAGAAAGAAACAAAGGGACTGATCAAGCCCAAAATTATCGTAAATAACATATTCGGTTTTCTGCTGCAAATATTAACATAAAATGCATGAAACATGTTTCATACGGAATACTATGATTTGGTAACAAAAGGTTCAAAAGAGAGGAAACAAAATGTATTATATGGTTTTAAAACGGGTAAAAAAAATGAGGTTTTCCATGTATAAGTTACCCGGAGAGGGCGAGTCTTATTAAATAAAATGTACGCGGACTCACCCGAATAATCCCGACACGAGATCTGACCCGCATCCGGTTGAGGTATAGTTTTTGAAAGGAAATTCTATTGTCGAAAATTTATAGCAAAAGAACAATACTCATATTTTTATGAAATTCAATAAACATATGCGGATAACGAAACATAGAACTATCGAAGTGGTAAGTTTATGCTCTAACGAGGTCATCATTACTAGTTACTATTGTGAACGATTCATACTTTGATTCTTCATCAATTATGCCATCTTCCGTCTTTGTCTTTGAGAACCTACTTTGTAGCTTCCTTAACGTGGCCTTAAGAAATAACCCGTTTCTTCATACAAGTTAAAAACATATCTGGAAGCCAAGGAAAGAATTTGTAAAAACACTAGTGGTACTTTTTTTTTTTTTGAACGACAACTTTTATTAGAAAGCTAGCAAGGAGCTAGAACAATTACAAAGCAATCAAATAAGGATGTTGAAGCCAACAATCCCAAGTAAACTTTAGATTACATCTAGAATTACTCCAAATGAAAGAACGAGAAACAACATCATCGAACAAAGTCTCTTTGCGCGGTTGGCAATTTCTAACCCGACACGAAACCCGACTTGAAACTGACACAAAAATTAAACAGGTTTAGATTTGGGTTGGTAATAAATTAATCGGGTTGACCCCGTTTAAGATTTTTTTTTTAAACTACAATTTATATATATAGGGAAGGGATCAAGTGAGAAGAAAAAATATAATGAGAAGAATAAGAAGGATTTCTAGCCACACATTTTAAATAGGAATGCGAATTTTAAGGGGAGATGCATACATTTTTATAGGTGCATCTGAAATGTGTGGTTGTGGTTTCTTCTTATCATTCTCATTATAAGTTTTCTTCTCATTTGATCCTACTTATGATATATATATAGATATATATTATTATATATAATTATATTATTTATAGGGTTAAATGGGTCGACCCACATACATATTTAACTTGTTTAAACCGTGTAATATGTCAACTTTTGTATATAAAACGGGTTAAATAGGTCAACCAAAACCCGTTTAACCTATGCAACCCGTGTAACCTATTCCACCCATGTAACCTATTTAACCCGTCAACCCAAGTATATATACGGGTTAAATTGGCCAGGTTCGGGTTATGTTTAAACCGGTTAGAGTTGACATAGTTGATCCTATTATTTAAATGGGTGAGGTTCTGGTTGGGGTTTTCTAACCTGTCAACCTGTTAACCCGAACCCGCCAACCCAACCTAAATTACCACCCTTACTTACAAGTGTATATGTGTAGCATTTATTGTTTGTCACATGTATGTTGATTCTAGAATCATTGTCTTACCAAGTTCTTGTAAGCATTTTCTTCAATACTAAGTTCTTTTTTTGTCACATGAAACGAACATTTTGCAGGTCTTGACTCTTGACACTTTTATATGCGTGTTAGGTATGTAGTTCGAGTTTAACTTGTGTTGTGACATTCAAAAGTAGACAATAGTTAAACCACTTATCTACTAAACATAAATGACATCTACCTAAACAAAAGACCTATATATTTATCAAACTTGAGGTTGCTCATAAAATGGTCTTAAACATAGAAGAAAAAAAACATTCAAGCTAAAAACCATATGCAATACTTTGCAAACACATGTCTATTAATATTTTCTCAACTTCTAAGATGTTTGTTTTTATAGATCTTTTAATACTAGTATCTCAAAAGATTAGGAAATATGTATTTTTTTTAACAGCAGATTTTTATTAAAACACTAGCAAGAAGCTAGAAAAGATTACAAGATAACAAAATTAGGGTTTTGTAACAAAGTGACCCAATTAACATTACACTTGGATCGACTAGAAGACCACGTATAAGAAAATTGAACTACATCATCGAATAAGAGAGCACGCTTTGGTTGAGAATTCCTAAAGAGCAATTGATTTTTGAAGCGCCAAATTAACCACCACATCATGTAACAAATACTTTCAAGGAACACCTTCAATTGCTTATGTACACGAATATTGACAATCCAGATGAGCCACTCGTTATAGGAGTTAAAAGCACATCTTCAAGTTTCCACCAAATCACAATATTTCTCCAAACTTGGCGAGTCAAGAGACAAGCGAAAAAAATATGGGAAGTGGATTAGGCAATATGTATATATACATATTATTTCAAATTTTACCAGGGGATATTTTTGTTTACAAAATTTTACCTACATGTAATACTACGTAGCACATCTACCCTATGTGTAGATCATAAATGCATACTAGTACACTGCAACACGGTTTTAGGTTAGGGCTTTGAAATTCAATTTTTATTTAAGACAACTCGATATACTATTTAGCCTCAATTCTGGAAAGTGAAAAACTTAATCTATGTATGGAAGCAACAAAAACTGAATTTTATTATAGGAAAAAACACAATAAATTGTAAGAAACACAAAAAACTTGTAACATTTGACTTTCAACTAATTGCCAATCAAAATATAAGAAACAAAATAAATTGTAACAAACACAAAAAACATGTAACATTTGACTTTCAACTGATTGCCGATGAAAATATAAGAGCCAAAAATATGTTGGTCGGGTTTAATGACAATAAATATGTGATTGGTAATTGCTTTTAAACGTGGCTTATAAATACAAGGCTCTAGGTTAACATCTATAATCCATTTTAACTTCTAACTTATTGTGTTTAGGTGACTTGAACAATAACGAGCACACAAGTTGGTTCGATTTCTATAATATTAATAAGAAGATGGTACGTACTAGATGGATACTCATCCCTTTTTTTCCTTTTTTTTTCTTGTTTTTAAGCAATTAGTAAGTTTGCAACAATTCATTTCTACAGTTTTAACTTTCATTTCAACAGTTTATCTGCCGATAGGAATTTCCGTCGCTATGTGCGGGCAGTGGTCTACTATTATCAAAAGGTCACAACACATGTGTTTTTGACCAATGGGTATTCGGGTTTTGAGCATCTATTTTGTCCTTTTGTATAGAGAAAAATTATTTCTTCAAATCTACATTTTTTGTTTTATCTTCCTTTGCATCCCTTTTACAAAACTAATGTATTTAACTATTACGACTAAATTTGAGATTATATCCATAAGATCAAATACAATAAGGAGGAGATATAAGCACACGGGTTACTAAATGCTCCCACACGAACCCTTTTCAACCCACAAATGCATTCATACTGATGACCAAGTGCTTTCTTCAAACTAATTTTGATTAGTTATCTCTAATCAATCTTGTTCGCAATCTTCTGAAATATCTTTTTGAGTTTTGTGTAACTCATATATGAGCTTTATTTGAGTCGACATTTATGGAATGTACTACCTCCGTCCATCCAGTTTTGACCTTTGCAGTATTTCTTTTTCAACTTTAACCTTAAATAACTTTTTTTTGTTATATAATACTTGATGAAATTTATATCAAATGAAAATACATCTAGAACTCAATCTATTTATATATTTTACATCAGGTATTATATAACACAAACAAAAATATTTAAAGTCAAAGTTGAAAAAGAAATACTTAAAAAAGTCAAAGTGGACATTTAATATGGGATGAGGGAGTAATTGGGTTAAGTCTCAAAACAAATACATATTTTCAGTTATCCATTTCTTATCAAACTCCTTTTTCATCCGGTTAGCGATTGTTTGACTATGTCTGATTGGATAATTATTTTATACATTTGTATGTTGTACAAAATGGCAAATCCACACATCCAAAACCCAATATTTCAAACTAAAACAACTCAATATTTCAAACTAAAACAACTCACTCTAATCTAATCTCAACCGTCCAATCCTACCCTCTTAGAATCAACGTCTCACATTTTTTATCCACACCACCACCTCTCCATCAATAACACCACACCATATTTTACTATATAAACGAACCCTACCTTATTCACATTTGACTTATACTAGTTTGCATTTTACTTCATTTTGTCTTCAACTCTTCTCCCATATCCTTCACTCTTTGTTATTGTTGAGATTTTACACATTCAGAAATTACCCCACTTTCCTATTTCACCAACGCCCAATTTTTTTAAATAATAATAACCAAGTGCATGTTATTCATATTTCTCCTATCAGAAAATGAGAGATAATATAATTTTCATGGTTTAATATTTTGATAGTTGTGCACCTTGAACGTGTCCCTCGGCCTCTTGTGTCTCTTGTGCTGCTTGAACGTGCACCTTGAAATCGCTGCACAAAACGGAAAGGTGGTCAATATATATCAAAAAGGCGCCCAATACATATATACAATTAAAAAAACTATTCACCATCGTTTTGAAGCCAAGCGCCGCCTCGGCGTAAACACTATTTGTTTCCAATCTTTTGCAGCCCCATATAGTTCTTTTAAGATGATCATCCATCATAGGCGGATCCTCATCCTTTGTATCATTTTGGATCACTTCTCTTGCTGCTTTACATATATCTTTCCACCTTTTGGGAAGCATTACGATATATGCAAAGCAGCAAGAGAAGCGATCCAAACTGATACAAAGGATGAGGGTCCGCTTGTGATGGATGATCATCTTAAAAGAACTATATGGGGCTGCAAAAGATTGGAAACAAATAGCGTTTACAATGAGGCGGCGCTTGGCTTTAAAACGATGGTGAGTAGTTTGTTTGCTTTTATATATGTATTGTGTGCCTTTTTGGATATATATTGACTACCTTTCGTTTTGTGCAGCGATTTCAAGGTACACGTTCAAGAAGAGTAGGAGACACATGTGCATGTTAAAGGTATTTACCTAGTCTCAATTACACTGTGGTTTAGAGACTTCTAATAGAGGTTTAACTTTTGAGAAAAAAAACAAGGTCATTGAAGTTTTTGAGGAAGTGGTGGTTGTGCAATATAATTTTGTCTTGTTAGAGTAAATGCGATGTCATGTACTATATGGTTTTAACTAGTTTCACCTAACCGTACTTAATTGTTAATTATTGTCAAATACAAGATCCATGGACTTTTAGCCCACGAATGATGTCGTGGCCAAAAATAACTTATTGGAACAAGTGAATAGGACAACCCAGGGGCAATCGGCATTTGGATAAATTATACCAGTATCCAAGAGTTTCATGATTTCTTTTTTGACAACTTCTTTCATGTTTGGATTCAACCTTCTTTGTTTTTGGACAACTGGTTTCTTATCATCCAGAAGCTGTATTTTGTGTTTGCAGAATGATGGGCAGATACCAGGAATATCTGTTGTTTTCCAAGCAAAGGCTTGCTTGTGCTTCTTAAGAATGGATATGAGTTTGCTTTACTTTTCTTTTGATAGCTGAGATGATATGATAACAGGAAGAAAAGAGGGGTCTTCTAAAAATACATATTTGAGATTATCGGGAAGTGGTTTAAGTTCGAGATCCGTAGGTGGTTCTTCGATAGATGTTTTGATTTTATAATCAGTATTTTATGAGATTTTTTTCAAACGTTTGATCATCGGTATCTGATTCAGATCAGAGTTTTCAATCAGCATGTCATTGCTATGAATACAAACAAATTTCACAAGAATTTCTTCTTCAGAAGGCGTTACCTTCAATAGAATGAAGAATTTTACTATCTTCATCTAAAAGAGCATCGAAATCTTCTTCCAAGATTTCATCGATGACATCGGTACTCAAACAAGTATCATCATTTGAATAGGAGTGTTTCATGGCAGAATCGATATTGAAAATCATTATCAGCAGTGTGAAGAAAGGGTCGTCCCAAAATAAGAAGAACTTTACTATCTTCTTCCATTTCGAGAATGACAAAATCAGCAGGAAAGGTGAATTTACCAACTTCAACAAGCATATTTTAAGCTATTCCAATAGGGTATTGGAATGATCTGTCGGCTAATCTTACGCTCATTTTGGTAGGCTTAAGATTTTTGAGAGATAATTTGGCATATAGTGAATATGGTATAAGGTTAATGCTAGCACCAAGGTCGGCTAAGTCATTGCATGAGAAAGTTTTATTGAAATTGCAAGGAATAAGAAAACTTCTGAGATCTCCAAGTTTAGGCGGAACCTTGTTTTGAATCATTGTTGAACTTTCATCACTTAAGAAAGCGGCAGGAATTTGTTCAATCTAATGTTTGTTACTTACGGGCTCCTTGAAATTTTTTCCATCATTAGGCATTCCGGTTAAGACATCTATAAGAGGTACATTGATTCGGACAGCATGGATCATATCAAGAAATTTTCCTTATTGAGCTTCCATTTTTTCTTTTCTTAGACGTTGAGGATAAGGAAATTTTGGTTTATATGGTTTAGGTAATGGTGTTTCCTTGATTGGTTTTGAAGTTTGAGTTTTTGGTTGAGGTATAGGTTCTTCGTTTTCATCATCGCTATCGAAGTTGATAGGAGTTTCAGAATCATTTTAATTGTTTGGGTAGACTGGTGGGTCGTAGGATTTTCCGCTCCTTGTGAAAACAGCGTTTACATGTTCATTGCGAGATTGCGGTGGTTGGTAGGCTTTGGAATTGTGTCCTTTTGGGTTTGGCTGGGTGTTACTAGGAAGAGATCCAGATTGTCGGCCAGATTGCTTGTCAGCAAGTCTGTCGAACTTGGTTTGATGATTTTAGATTGAAGCTTGATGATTTTTGGCAACGGTTTCGAGTTGGGTTTGAGATCCAAGAAAGTTTCTTTGACGAAAGCATTAGTTGATTGTTGAGATTTCATGAAATCGTTGAATTGTTTCTGAAGATCGTATGGTTTATCATCGGTATTCGATTGATAATTATCCTCATTGTAAATACTTCGTTCATTTGAACGCCAATTATCGCGATTCGACTCTCGGTCGCGGTAATCATTGTAAAAACGAGTCTTATGAAAAGTTTGCATGAATTTAGCTTCTTCCTCACGGGACATAGGTATATCATCTTCATCAAGATTGGGTTTGGTTTTTTTGGTTTGGGTTTGGAGTTCTTTGTACTGAGCATCTATTTTTAGGGTCATGGCATCCATTCGAGCCATAATCTTGTCAGTATCGTAATTACTGTTACCTTCATCGGCGAAAGCAACGGTTTTCTTAAGGGATGATTTGGTTTTTTGGTTTTTAGCCTAATCGAGCTTAAGTACGACCTTGTCTTCCAAAAGCTGATATGCTTGATTTGGGGTTTTATAGAGGAAAATACCATCGACTGCGGCATTCAGAACTTCTTAAGTTATTTCGTTTAGACCATGATAGAAGATTTTTATGATATTGCCTTTGGATAAATTGTGACCATGACAGTTTTGGAGCATTTCCTTCATACGTAGCTAAGCATCGGTTAGAGATTCATTTTCATGTTGAGAAAAAGCTCGGATTTCTTTGAGGACTCGATCGAAAAGAGCTGGTGGAAAGAATCGGCTAATGAAAGAGGTTCGGAGTTCATCCCATGTTTCGATAGTTCCTTCGTTGAGTTCATCCAACCATGTTTTTGCTTCCCCAGTAAGGGATAGGGGAAACATCATTAGGCGGACGGCTTCGTTTTCGGTATCTCTATATTTAAACATATCACAAATTATGAGGAATTCGTGAATATGTTTATGAGGATCAGTTTTCGTTCTACCATCAAATTAGTTTCCCTTGACGAGAGTCAAGTGATTACCTTTGATAGCAAATTCGTTAGCTGTTTTAGGAATAGAGATTGCGGAACCGGGAGTCGAAGCGACAACACGGTCAGCAGCCCACATTGGTACATCATCCATTGGAAAAAGATTTTCGAGAGTATCAAGAAAGTGACAGAAGTGGTTGATGTTGAGAATTGGCGGATAAACAATTCTCGGGTTTTTAGGTGGATTGTTTCTTTGATCAAATGGAACTTTTCTTTTTGTCGATGACGTCTTTGATTCATAGTACGTTCAGGTTTAGTTAATGGTTCAACAAGTTCAGAATTGGAGGCACGTGTATGCATCTAAAAAAAACTGTTTGGGGTCAGTTTGCTAGAAAATTGTACGGCGATTTTTGAAAATAAAGGGAAGTTAAAGTAATTTTCCAAACATTGACTACAGAACAGCTAAGAAATCCCCAGCAGCGGCGCCAAAAACTTTGATGTGTTTCAAAAACATTAAATTTATAAGACTGAAAATACTGATTAATTATATGGAAACACACGGGTAAAAGTATAACCCACGTATGTAGTATAATCTCTTTTAGGTAAGACCAGGTCGTTCCACGGGGATTAGAGTAGTGTTCAAATAATCAGAAAAAGAATAGACTTTAACTATTTCGAAAGTAACTTTAAGTTTATCAAAGATAATAAAGATGACTACTCGGATAGTTGAAAATAATTTATAAGTGTTGGAAATAATTTGACCATGAGAATGGGGCTTTAATTTATAAAGGCGATTTCTCGTCAGAAAACGTTTTCACAAATCAACTGTTTTAACTTAAGACTTATATTTAGTTAACTAGACCAAATGTGTCACTCAAATAATCCAGTTACTATTATATCAAAGCTTATTTTGTTTATCAATTTTTGAAAGTGGATTTCTCAGCACAGACGTTAAAGATCATAGACAAATCTTTAAAACCACATAAATCATAACGGGTCTTTCGACCTATACCGATATGAGTATATAATCTAGATTGATAAGCAAAAGCGGATAAGATAAGATATAAAAGGGATGCAATATAAGCTTAAGATTAAGATGAACAAGATTATAACAAATGCTTATTGATTATCGTAACATCACCGAGTAGTCATGAGAGATTTAGCCTCTCATGGCTAAGTAGTTCATAACAAAAGTACACTTGACATAAGCTTTCATTATTTCAATAACTAGGTGGAAAATAGCCTCCGTTCTTGATCGTTTGATCGTTGTTTTCAACTCACAAGGTGTTTTTAGTGTTTCATGGTGAATTGAAGGAAGTGTGTTTGTGTAGAATGGTGAAGAGGGAATGAGTGGGAGGAATGATTTAAGAGGCAAAATTCGACTTCTATTTATAGGCTGAAAAAGGGGAAAAGTGCGCCGGTTTTGCATATAAGTGCGGCACACTTAAGGAGTTAATGCAAGGGTCATTTAATGTTTTGATGGGAAGCACTTACTAAAAAGTGCGATGATTTTTGTGAGTTAATGCAGATGCATTTAATAGTCTTTAATTCTTCTGTCTTAAGGTAAAAGTGCGGCGAACAATAATGTAAGTGCCCCGGTTTCTAGTCTTCGTGGGAAAGTGCGGCGGTTTTCTTGGCAAGTGCGGCGCACTTTTTGGATTTCCAAAGAGAATTCTTTCTTTCTTAAGTTTTGTCTTCCAAATCGTGTAGATCTTTGAGCTTTAGCCTTTAGAGTCTTCAAACGAACCTATAAGCAATTTAAGCTTGATTAAGTATCAAAAGTTCACGAGAAATGATAAAATAAACATAAATAACGCCATAGAAACATGTATAATTTAGGCGTTATCAACTCTTCAGATACTTGGCGTATTTTGGCATTTGTATAAAGGTTTCAATAAACGGAATATTAACGTGGAGTTGTTTAGATTTTCCAAAAACTTTTTCAATTGAGCCTCTTCTTTTTCTTTTCTTAACCTTTTGAGAAAAGGAACTAGTGGTGTTTGCACATCACTTGATGGCTGAACAACATATTCGTTAATTTTCTCAGGTTGATTTTTTGTGAGGACTTTGTTTGATCCAACCATTTTATCGAGATCAACTACTGGAGGTTCTTCTGGTTGCACATTGATGTTGTTATCTTGAACATCTTGAGTCGTAGTTTTTCCACCTCTAGTAGTTAATCCTTTAACTTCGCAATCTATCATTGGAACGTTTTTTATTACTTTGAACAACTCTTGTACCCCAAATATGAGCTCAATTAGTGAACTATTCCTTTCTTTAAATAAGAGCTCGTTGATAGTTTGGAAGTCGCAGATAAATTCCCTCATCTCCTCGTGTTCTCGTTTTCCTTCATCAATGAACTTGTATAACATCTCTTCCATTGTCAATTCTCTTTCTAGATAAGTGAAGTGATATGGACGAAGTCTAGATGTTGTTCCTGAAAAGTAAGACAAAACTCGAAGTAGGCTGTATCAGACAGTCGATACGTCGTATTCAGTTTACTGGATACGTCGTATTGATGTATGATGTCGAATACGTCGTATTCAAAGAAAATGGATACGCTGTAGCAGGCAGTAGACAAATAAAACCAAATTTATATATTTTTTTAAAATTATACTAAAAAAATACCAATAAAAAAAAGAAAGTAAACAATCACACTCCCCGGCAACGGCGCCAAAAACTTGATGTGTCGTCGTGTAGGTATTATTTATGTATCAAGTTTTACTATTTATTTTTATGCCGACTTTACCTAAAACAACACTTTCACGGGCAGTGTACCCGATCAGATGGGAGTTTCGTGGTAGGTAGGGTGTCGATCACTGAGAGTGAAAGTTAACTCTTAATTCTATTGGTATTTTATTTACCTAGGTTTAGTACTAATCTAACCTAATTATTCTAATTAAATATAATTAAACCAAAACTAATGCAAAGAAGGGGGTTTTCAGCCTGAGAGACTGGCACGAGTTCCGGTGCATATTCAAGTTTTCCTCTACCATGGTCGTCACTTTCTTCACTTATATTGATTTTTCTTTATGTACTTCAACCAAGACTTGTTTAGATAAATGCGCAAAGCTGGTTGACGTGATCTTGTTCAGGGCGTCCGCTATCTTGTTTTTACCTCGCGGTTCTTGGCTTATAGAAAATTTTGCGAAGCCACTGACCAAACTCTTGACCTTCTCTAGGTATTTGATCATATTCTCTTCTTTGGCGACGTACGTCCCTAGGACTTGGTTTGCTACCAACTTAGAGTCTACGCTTACCTGCACATTGCGTACGCCCATCTGCGCTGCTATTCGAAGGCCAACTATTAGTGCCTCATACTGTGCCTCATTGTTAGAAGCGGTAAACTGAAACCATAGCGCATAGGTGAACTCCGTTCCCTCCGGGCTTGTTAGGATTAAACCCACACCTGATCTATCTATGCATGATGATCCATCTATGAATAGTGTCCACGGCTTCGGCGGGGTTTCCACAGTTGATGTGTCTAGCGGATTTTTATCTGGCTTCTCTACGAGGAAGTCTGCCAGTATCTGTCCTTTCACCGACGTCCTTGGGCGGTATGTAATATTGTGTTCTCCCAGCATGACACTCCATTTCTGTAACCATCCTGCCACGTCGGGACGTGAAATTATTTGTTTAATCAGTTGGTCCGTAATAACTACAATGGGATGCGCTTGGATATACCTCCGCACCCTTTTGGCGGCAAAAAATAGCGATAGGACTAGCCTTTCCATGGGAGTATAGTTTAGCTCGGGTCCCTGCAATGCGGAGCGTACAAAGTAGACTGGTGTCTGAACTGTGCCCTTTTTAGTCATCAAGACCGCACTAATAGCTCCATAGGAGGCCAACAGGTATACAATCAATTCTTCCTTCGGTTTGGGTGCTACCAGCAGGGGTAGCTCTGACAAATGCTATTTTAATTGCTTGAAGACTTGTTTCGCTTCTGATGTCCAATGGAAGTCGCTCTTTTTAATGCATTTCTTTAAGGTTTTAAATATCGGCAAGGACTTTTCGGCTGATTTAGAGAGGAATCTGTTCAAACTAGCCAACTTCTTGTTGAGGCTATAGACCTCTTTGATTATCTGTGGGGACGAGAGTTGGAGTACAGCTTCTATTTTGTCAGGACACAGTTTCATCCCTTCTGGGGTAATCGTGTACCCCAAAAACATTCCTTCCACTGCCCCGAACGTACATTTTTTAGGATTGAGCTTCATGTTTATCTTGCATAACGTGCAGAACGTTTCCTTAATATCCCTTAGCATTCCTACTTCCGTGTAGCTCTATGTTCTGGCCAACTTAGTTGTCAAAAGCTTTGTCCACTAGCCGATGGTATGTGGCACCAGAATTTTTTAAGTCCAAAAGGCATTTTTGTATAGCAATATACCCCTTGGGTGGTGTGGAAAGTTGTTTTCTCTTCATCTGCTCTGCCATTTGTATCTGGTGATAACCTTTGTAAGCGTCCAAGAAGCACTTGAAGGGATAGCCGCAAAGAGACTCTACTTTCCAATCGATTTCCGGGAGAGGGTAACAATCCTGCGGGCAGGCCTTGTTTAAATTCGTGAAATCCACACATATCTGCCAGCTACCGTCATTTTTTTACCAGGACTGGATTGGACAGCCATTCGTGGTAAAAAAACTTCTCTCATGATCCCCGCCTTTACTAGTTTTTGTACTTCAGCTTGGATGGCGTTCACACGATCTGGGGCATGGCCCCTTTTCTTCTATCGAACAGATGAATATCCTTCCTGGATATTGAGTCGATGTTCCGCTACTCATCACGGTATTCCTGTCATATCTGACGGCTGCCATGCAAATATATCCAAGTTTTTCTTCAAAAGTGAGCATAGCTCCGTTCGCCACTTTGCGGATAGCGTGCCTCCGATGGCTACTTCCTGAATAGGGAAATCTGGATGTGGGGCTATCTTAAAATTTTCATGACGGGTTCCAGCCTCTTTTGGTGTCTCTTTGGATGATGTAACCACCATGGCAGATTCAGCGGGTACCAAGATAGTACTAGGGATAGTCACTACTCCTCCATTGACAAGAACTTAAGCATTCCGTGGGCTGTGGATGGGACCGCTTAGATCTCGCGTATTCCAGGTCTTCTAATAATACCGTTGTACGGTGACAATGATCTTATGATCATGAAATTCATCCATGCCATTATAGAATGATCTGCGTCCCCTATTGTTACCAATAGCCTAAGTTGTCCCAGCGGCCATATGGTTTCACCGCTGAAACCAGTTAACGATGTCGTTGCTGGGACCATTTGGTTCTTGATTTTCGGCCGAAGTTGGTTGAAGTAGTGCTCGTAGAGCACTTTCGTTGATGAACCCTCGTCTTCATACATGCGGTGAACCATGTGTCCACCAATATCTGCTTCTATAACAAACGGACCCTCTATCCCGCTAGTTGTCGTCAATGAGGGAAATGTAATTTCACTGACCTGTTCGAAGCTTTGAGTCACTTTCTGCCTTGTCACTCTATGCCATGATTGTATCATATAGATTGCCATGGACTTATCTTTGGCTGTTTCCTCTCTTTGGTTGATCTCTTGCTTGCTTAATTTCTTTGATTAAGTGTGAGAGCTTGCCTGCCCGTACCAAGTCTTCAATCTACCTTTTTAACTGCATACACTCGTCTGTACTATGTCCTTTATCATTATGGAAATCGCAAAACTTGTTGCTGCTTCTCTTTTCCATTAGGCTTACCATGGGGGGTGGCGGTTTGAACTTTCTTGCTTCGGCCGCGAGGATTTCCTTGGGTGTTCTTATAAGGGGGTGAATTTCATAGACCCCCGTCCTTCCCTTGGCTGCCTCAAAAGTCAGACATGCGCTCTGAAGCGTGCCGCTTTGGTTGATCTTGTGATTTCCAAGGTGAGTGACCTTTCTTTTTTGAAGCGGCCGCAGCTTCTCCTCGTATGAAGGTAGTGGTGGCTGTTATCATTTCTTCCATGGTCTGCGGGACGTGTTCGTTGAGACGCTTTATTCGTTTGGGGTTGTTGACCCCATGCATGAACCCGGAGATCCGCATGCATTCAGGAGCTCCCTTCATGCGCCCGGTTTCAATTTTGAACCGCTCTATGAAATCCTTAATGGTCTCCCCATCCCCTTGTTTAATATTGTGAATTTCTACTAGGTCTTTTATGTACTTTTTCTGCTGCATGAAGTATGCTAGGAAGGCCGCTTTGAGACCCTTGTACCCATCTATGCTTTCTGGAGGTAGTTCATCAAACCAGACCCTCGCGGCCCCTATTAGGGTGGAGTTGAACATGTGGCACCATGTAGGCATTGCCCAACGTTCCACCTGTGCCGCGGCTTGGAAGATTTTCAAGTGGTCTTCTGGGTCTTCGGTTCCGTCATAAGTTTTTACATTGGTGGGCATGCGCGTCTTTCGCAAACTTTTGATGTTGCGGATTCGAGGTCAACAGATCCACATCCTCACAGGTCCAGGGTACGGCCAACTCATCTTCATCTATAAGCTTACGCATTTTCGTCCTTGACTTCCAGTGTCCTCGGTTACTGGTGCTGCTTTCTGATCTACGAGATGATGGGGATTCACTTTCCCTCCATCTTTTTACGTTGGGGAATTTATCTCCATCACGAGATCAGTCTTCATGCTTGGTTCTGGTTCTCTGAGAGTAGGTATCGCCATACGATTCTTCAGCACCCCAGAGGCGGTTTTTAATTCGGGGATGTTCCCTATTGAGGGAATGACCTCTACTGTAAGAGGGGTCTCTTGAGTCCGTCCTGCTTGGTCTGGACTTTGTTGTATTTGGCGAGTAGGTATCACTGAGTTGCTTATGCACGCTCTTCCTTTAGTCGCTCAAGCGGTTAAACATGTTTCTGTCATCGCGTCGTTCACGAACGTGTGTCCGGGATCTCTTAGGGTGAGATCTCATTGGCGAGTTTTCTACTCTTGAGTTTAAGGAGTTCTCCCTTTCTCTTCAGGTTTTCTTGGAGTTTTCTCCAAAATTTAGTCAGGTTTGGACTTCTTTTCGTTTATCATGCCATGCTTTCTCTATAATGATAGGCAAGATATATTCGTAGTGTTCTTCGCAGAAGTCCAGGATGTTTACACTGGGTGCGGCGTCCGGCACCTTTTCTTTGTTTGCAGTTTTCGTAATAGTGGTCATAATAGGGGTTGCATTAGCCATTGCGCTCATTCTGATGAGAGTAGTTCCTAGTGTATGGTCTCACGGATGGCTACAACTTGTTGATACAAAAGTTAGGTCGGATCTGATTTGGCCCGAATAGGCTACTATTCGGGTATAGAGTACCTTATTCTTGTACCAAGTGAATTCGTTGAAGGACCCTGCACAAGGAATAAAACACCGTTAACCTTATCGTGGGAGCGGATCCCACGATTAGACTCCGGCGTGAGGCTCTAGACCTCTTTGATTGTCCGTGGGGACGAGAGTTGGAGTACAACTTCTGTTTTGTTAGGACACGGTTTCATCCCTTCTGGGGTAATCGTGTACCCCAAAAACATTCCTACCACTGCCCCGAACGTACATTTTTTAGGATTGAGCTTCATGTTTATCTTGCATAACGTGCAGAACATTTCCTCAATATCCCATAGCATTCCTGCTTCCGTGTAGGTCTATGTTCTGGTCAACTTGGTTGTCAAAAGCTTTGTCCACTAGCCGCTGGTACGTGGCACCAGAAGTTTTTAAGTCCAAAAGGCATTTTTGTATAGCAATATACCCCTTGGGTGGTGTAGAAAGTTGTTTTCTCTTCATCTGCTCTGCCATTTGTATCTGGTGATAACCTTTGTAAGCGTCCAAGAAGCACTTGAAGGGATAGCCGCAAAGAGACTCGACTTTCCAATCGATTTCCGGGAGAGGGTAACAATCCTGCGGGCAGGCCTTGTTTAAATTCGTGAAATCCACACACATCTGCCAGCTACCATCATTTTTTTACCAGGACTGGATTGGACAGCCATTCGTGGTAAAAAAATTCTCTCATGATCCCCGCCTTCACTAGTTTTTGTACTTCAGCTCGGATGGCTTTCGCACGATCTAGGGCCTGGCCCCTTTTCTTCTATCGAACAGATGAATATCCTTCCTGGATATTGAGTCGATGTTCCGCTACTCATCGCGGTATTCCTGTCATATATGACGGCTGCCTTGCAAATATATCTAGGTTTTTCTTCAAAAGTGAGCATAGATCCATTCGCCTATTTGCGGATAGCGTACCTTCGATGGCTACTTCCTGATCAGGGAAATCTGGATGTGGGGCTATCTTAAAATTTTCATGACGGGTTCTAGCCTCTTTTGGTGTCTCTTTGGATGATGTAACCACCATGGCGGATTCAGCGGGTATCAAGATAGTGCTAGGGATAGTCACTACTCCTCCATTGACAAGAAACTTACGCATTCTGTGGGCTGTGGATGGGACCGCTTAGATCTCGCATATTCCAGGTCTTCCAATAATACCGTTGTACGGTGACAATGATCTTATGATCATGAAATTCATCCATGCCACTATAGAATGATCTGCGTCCCCTATTGTTACCAATAGCCTAAGTTGTCCTAGCGGCCATATGGTTTCACCGCTGAAACCAGTTAACGATGTCGTTGCTGGGACCATTTGGTTCTTGATTTCTGGCCGAAGTTGGTTGAAGTAGTGCTCGTAGAGCACTTTCATTAATGAACCCCCATCCACTTATATGCGGTGAACCATGTGTCCACCAATATCTGCTTCTATAACAAGCGGACCCTCTATCTCGCTAGTTGTCGTCAATGAAGGAAATGTAATTTCATTGACCCGTTCGAAGCTTTGAGTCACTTTTTGCCTTGTCACTCTATGCCATGGTTGTATCATATAGATTGCCATGGACTTATCTTTGGCTGTTTCCTCTCTTTGGTTGATCTCTTGCTTGCTTAATTTCTTTGATTAAGTGTGAGAGCTTGCCTGCCCGTACCAAGTCTTCAATCTACTTTTTTAACTGCATACACTCGTCTGTACTATGTCCTTTATCATTAAGGAAATCGCAAAACTTGTTGCTGCTTCTCTTTTCCATTAGGCTTACCATGGGGGTGGCGGTTTGAACTTTCCTGCTTTGGCCGCGAGGATTTCCTTAGGGGTTCTTATAAGGGGGGTGAATTTGTTAGAACCCCGTCCTTCCCTTGGCTGGCCTCGAAAGTCAGACATGCGTTATGCAGCGTACCGCTTTGGTTGATCTTGTGATTTCCACGGTGAGTGACCTTTATTTTTCAATGCGGCCACAACTTCTCCTCGTATGAAGGCAGTGGTGACTGTTATTATTTCTTCCATGGTCTGCGGGACGTGTTCGTTGAGACGCTTTATTAGTTTGGGGTTGTTGACCCCATGCATGAACCCAGAGATCCGGATGCATTTAGGAGCTCCCTTCATGTGCCCGATTTCAATTTTGAACTGCTCTATGAAATCCTCAATGGTCTCCCCATCCCTCTGTTTAATATTGCGAATTTCTACTAGGTCTTTTATGTACTTTTTCTGCTGCATGAAGTATGCTAGGAAGGCCGCTTTGAGACCCTTGTACCTATCTATGCTTTCTGGAGGTAGTTCATCAAACCAGACCCTCGCGGCCCCTATTAGGGTAGAGTTGAACATGTGACACCATGTAGGCATTGCCCAACGTTCCACCTGTGTCGCGGCTTGAAAGATTTTCAAGTGGTCTTCTGGGTCTTCGGTTCCGTCATAAGTTTTCACATTGGTGGGCATGCGCGTCTTTCGCAAACTTTTGATGTTGCGGACTCGAGGTCAACAGATCCACATCCTCACAGGTCCAAGGTACGGCCAACTCATCTTCATCTATAAGCTTACGTATTTTTTTCCTTGACTTCCAGTGTCCTCGGTTACTGGTGCTGCTTTCTGATCCACGAGATGATGGGGATTCACTTTCCCTCCATCTTTTTACGCGGAATCGATCTCCATCACGAGATCGGTCTTCATGCCTGGTTCTGGTTCTTTGAGAGTAGGTATCGCCATACGATTCTTCAGTACCCCGGAGGCGGTTTTTAATTCGGGGATGTTCCCTATTGAGGGAATGACCTCTACTGTAAGAGGGGTCTCTCGAGTCCGTCCTGCTTGGTCTAGACTTTGTTGTATTTGGCGAGTAGGTATCACTGAGTCGCTTATGCACGCTCTTCCTTTAGTGGCTCAAGCGGTTAAACACGTTTCTGTCATCGCGTCGTTCACCGATACGTGGTGTACGGGATCTTCAGGTTGGTGAGATCTATTGGCGAGTTTTCTACTCTTAGTTTAGGAAGTTCTCCCTTTCTCTTCGGTTTTTCTTGGAGTTTTCTCCAAAATTTAGTCTGATTTGGACTTCTTTTCGTTTATCACGCCGTGCTTTCTCCATAATGATAGGCAGGATATCTTCGTAGTGTTCTTCGCAGAAGTCCATGATGTTTACACTGGGTGCGGCGTCCGACACCTTTTCTTTGTTTGCAGTTTTCGTGACAGTGGTCATAATAGGGGTTGCATTAGCCATTGCGCTCATTCTGATGAGAGTAGTTCCTAGTGTATGGTCCCACGGATGGCTACAACTTGTTGATACAAAAGTTAGGTGATAAGTGCTTAATTACACATATCTTTTACCTCTAAAAACGAGCTTAAATGACCAAAAACAGACAAAAACTGCCAAATATATGTTTGTTTTACATTTGTATTGTGCAGGAAGTGGATATCAACAAAAAGGCTATAAACCAAGCCAAAATGACAAAACTGAGCATGGAATGGAAAAAAAAAAAAACTTTAAAATCAAGGACAAAGTCAAAAAATACCAAGTCAGAGTCAATACAAGAAGTAAATTCAGCAGTCAAACCGGAAACGGACCGGAACTGAAGAATACTAATTGGATGCAATCTCAACCCATCTGATGGGCCGGGAAAGCAAATAGTTTAACTATGAAGACTGTGGAAGAACCAAATGGGCCCCCCTCAATCAATTTCAACACAGCCACTTTTGTGTGCAATTGACAAAGACTGTGAAGACTTTGAAGGCCCAATCCTAGCCCAGTTACAGCCAATCTCAGCCATTGTACACACAAAACCCACTTCATAACCTTATTGGGCTTGAAAAAAGCCCAAAAACCAAACCTGTACTAATTGCGGGCTTTAAAAAGCCCAATACATAAGACTAAACCTTATTGGGCCCAGACAACATCAATTGGGCCCAATACAAAAGCCCACAAACCCATTGGGCCCCCATATACACAAACCCAAGCCCAATTAACTGGCCCATATAACCTTTTAATAAAAACATATAGGACCAAAAATGTAAATTTTAAAACCTTGTTTGTTATAATTAAAAATGAAAAAAAAAATAAAGAAAAGGGCCAAAAATGCCAAGTTTGAAAGTTGTTTTAAAAAGAAAAAAAAATAGAAAAATAAAACACAAGGGCTGTTTTGCAATTTTCCAAACTTCCTTTTTTTTTATTTCTTTTAGTTATAAAAACCAGAGGGACCATTTTTGCAATTTGCCAAAACCTCCTTTTAATTCTTTTGTTATAAAACGACAAGGGCCAAAAGTGCCACTTTCCAAACTTATTTATAACTGAATTTCGGCTTAAAGATAATGAAAAGAGAATGAAAGTTGAAGGGGCACTCTTGCCTCTTCCCCATTCTTTACTAGGGCTAGGATTGCTTGGGAAGCTTTGTACTCTCACAGCAAGCACATCCCAAGACCAAGAGAAGGCTGAGAGACTTGTATAAAAGAAAAGAAACCAAGCCGAAGAACATCATCCCTGTTTTTACTTTCTTAGTGTAAAATTTAATTAAGTTTGCTTTAAGATTATTGTATTCAGTTTATTTAAAACTTATGTTGTAATATTTTCAGCATTAATAAAAGTTAAGAGTTTTTTTTGAAATATTGCATTTGTCAACATTTAAAGTATAATTTTAAGCCTTTGTAATCTGTTTAAACTTGTTTAAACATGTGTTAAAGTTATTAAGCTTCCCTTATAACACCCTTTCTCAGCCTTAATTTACCTAAAAATCAGTTAAAAATCAATTTTTATATATTAAGGGGGTGTTTGGTTTAGTCTTAAAATGGGTCAAATTTGGTTTGGTATGGGTCACAAACACTCAGCCAACTTTGGCTGAGTGTGTGGGGTTTATTAGACCATTCAAATCACAACTTTTAGTGTAAAAATAAGTTTTTAAGTCCCTTTTGCATTCTGTCAAATTTTCAATAAGCCAAATAGAGCTTAAGTGCTCCAGCTGCTTATGCAGCTTAAGCACACCTTGTTTGTGCTTATTTGAGTGTTACTAGCCCCTTTCAAAAGTCCCTTTGTTCTGTCATTGTTAAATTGACCAAGTAATAGCCAAGTGTGCATGTGTATTTGTGAAAATCAGCCAACTTCAAGCCCCAAAACCAGCATGTTTAACTCAACCTTAATAACTCAAATTTTGGAAATAAGCTTAAATACATGTCTTTTCAATCTGTTTAGGTTTTATTTTGGGTAAAAAGCTCTTATGAGCTTATTGAGTTAAGCTGAATAAGCCCCTAGGCCACTGTGTGCCTTCCCCTGGTGCTGAGCACCATAATTCAGCCCCACTTTTCTAGCTTATTTAATACTAAGCTCTAGGATTTTATTGCTTTTATTTATAGCTTATTAGTTACCCTGTAAGTCCCCAAAATTTAGCAGCTTAATTCTTATGTTTAAATAGCTTATTCTAGGCTTAAAGTTTCCCTTTTTCTGTTTTCTTTTAAAACTGTTAATATAGCTTAAGTAATTTCCAGCTTATTTTAGGGCTTATTTAGGTTGCCATAGCTTATCTAGGAGTCCCTTAGTGTAAGTCTCTTATTCCCCTAGATTTTAGCTTATTTTGTAGTCTTAAAATCTTAAAAGCCAAGAAAAATAAGCTCATAAGCTTAATAAGCTTTTGCAGCCCCAAAAGCTCACTTTTCTAGCTTATTTAGTGAGTAAAAAGCATAAGTGCTTTTACAAAAAAGACTCCCCTTGAGCCCCTTAACAACTGTGCTTTAATAGCTTTTTGATAATAAGCACTTTGGACTTGCTTTGTAATCGGGGTCCACTTCAGGGACTGTTTGTGTAATTTTGTCTTTTATAGTTATAATTGTTAGTCCCCACTGTTAGTATGTTGTTACCTCGTTAGTCCTTGCTGTCCTTTCACTGTTAGTCCCTATAGTTAACTTTTGTTAGTTTATTTAATTTAATTAATATAAATTAGGTTTAATTTTAATTAGTTTAATTACTTTTAATTTATTCAGTAAAATTTGGGCATTTTTATATTTTTAGAATTGTTAAATATTCTTTATCTAATTTTTATTTTTTTCAGAATTTTTATTAACTTTTTTTTTGTCTTTTTCTATTTTCTTAGTTTTAAATTAGTAATTTAATCTTTAAAAAAATTTAATACAAAAATCCAAACATTAATTAAAACAATATTTTTCTTTTTTTATAAATTTTCTTTTGTCATTTAGTGTCTAGAAAATATTTAATTTTAGTGTTAGGCTTAATTTTTCTTAAATTTCAGTCTTTAGACCCGTTTTACCGAGTGCGTTTTACCGTTTCTTTTCGTTTTACATTCAAACGACCTCCGTTTTAGTTCTAGTTTTCTTTATTTTTCAAATTAAGTTAATTAGAATTTAATTTTAATTTTTAATTTAATTTAGCATTTATTTTCTTAATTTTTAGTATTTAGGTTTCCCGATACCTGATTCTGTTCCCCGTATTTTAGTATAGATTTAATTTTAGGATTTCCCTATAACTAATTTTGTTTCCCGTAGTTTTTAAGATCCCCATTTCCTATATATGTTTCCCGTAGATTAAATTAGGTTTTATTTAATTAATTTTAGTTGTAATTATATCAGTGTTTCCATCATACCAATATTCTCCATCGTTCAATTTCTCATCAAACCAGGATTACTTTCAATTGCAGCCTCGTTGGGACATACGACCCGGGAATATCTCTTCCGGAATCTTTTTATCATTGATTCTATCTTGTGTATTTTATCCTTTTGTGGAATTTGACCTTTTGCCTTGGTCAAGGGCATTCGGTTAGGATCTGTATTAGGGTTGCTATATAAGTGTGTGCTTAACTACGAATCAAGTGTAAAGTATGTATTTCCCAAGTCTTGTGTCCATTTTCTTTCTTTAGTACCGTTGGGAAGAAATTTGCACATTGCAAATAGGAATGTATAAAGTAGTCAAAACTCATGTATTTTTACTACCAACAAAATTATTGGTACGTCCGAAGAATGAAAAATTATCGAAGGAATTATCCAGAGTTATTATGATCGTGAAGATAGTGAAATTACATCGAGTTTTGTAGTATAGTGTAGTAAAAAAATAGATTTTTTAGAAAAAACGCAACAAAAAAGAGGAGGAAAGTTTGAAGATAATCGTTTCGCAAAAGCTTAGACCGAAGGAATTATATGAAGGATCGATTATTCAATGATACATCTTGTAAGTCAACGATGTAAAGTTTTGTATAATGTGGTAGATATCGCCACTTGTCTTGTAAAAGTATGTAAAGTATGGGATGATTGAGAAGTTGATCGTTACGGGAATGCCAACTTAGGTTATTGTTTTTTTATCACTGATCAAGACGTTTGTAAATAGTTGTGTCTTAATCATGGTAACGGTCAGAAAAAAGTGTCTAGCAACTTATATC
>BQNB010029358.1:0-55812 GCA_026074375.1 Tanacetum coccineum | reverse complement strand
ATGTTGTAGAAGAGCCAAGTGTACCACTTAGTGCTGCCAGTACAAAGGATAGTGCTATTACAACTACAACAACTGCTACAATTCCAACTCCAAGGAAAGGAATTGTCATTACTGAGCTGGGTACATCTACAACAACTACAACAATTTCTTCACAACCATCACAGGCAAAAGTTTAGGAAAAAGGCAAAGGAATAATGGTAGAAGAACCTATGAAGATGAAGAAGAAAGATCAAATCAGTTTTGATGAACAAGAAGCTAAAAGATTACAAGCTGAGTTTGATGAAGAGGAGAGACTTGCAAGGGAGAAAGATGAAGCCAATGTTGCACTGACTGAACAATGGGATGATATTCAGGCTAAGGTTGATACTGATTACCAGTTGGCTTAAAGACTACAAGCAGAGGATCAAGAAGGGTTTTCTGTTGAAGAAAAGGAAAAATGATTTCAACAACTCTTAGAGCAAAGAAGAAAACACTTTGCAGCTAAAAGAGCAGAAGAGAAGAGGAACAAACCACCAACCCAAGTTCAACAAAGAAAAATCATGTGTAGTTACCTAAAGAATATGGAAGGAAAGAAGCCCAAAGACTTGAAGAATAAATCTTTTGATTCTATTCAGAAGATGTTTGACTAGCTTTCAAGAGGGTGAATACATTTGTTGACTTTAGAATAGACTTGGTGGAGGGTAGTTCAAAGAGAGCAAGAGATGAGCTAGAATAAGAGGTCACTAAAAAGCAAAAGGTAGATGATGTTTAAGAAACAGCTGAAGTGGATGATGATTAAGAAACAGTTAAGATTAAAGAGCTCATGGAAATTGTTCCTGATGAAGAAGAAGTAGCAATTAATGCTATTCCTTTGGCTACTAAGCCTCCAACCATTGTTGACTGGAATAATCATAAAGAAGGAAAGAAAAACTATTACTAGATAATCAGACCTGATGGAAGTTCAAAGATGTACTTAGTCTTCAGCCATTTGCTCAAAAGCTTTGACATGGAAGATTTAGAAACTCTGTGGAAATTGATAAAACCTAAATATGGATCAACAAGACCAGTGGATGACTTAGATTTGATTCTATAAGGAGATTTAAAGACAATGTTTGAACCACATGTTGAAGACAGAGTCTGGAAGAATCAACAGGATTACAGAGTGTTGGATTGGAAGCTATATGACTCTTGTGGAGTTCATTCCTTAAGGATGCAACATATGCACATTCACATGCTGGTAGAAAAGAGATATCCCCTGCTACAATTACTGATATGTTAAACAAGAAGCTTCAATGTGATCATTTTAGTGAAATGCCATATCAGCTTCTTAAACTTCTTACAAAACAGCTTAAGAATCAATGAAGTATTTGGAAGCATCCTCCCGGTGATTAATAAAGCTTTCAATGAAGCAACTTGATGATTTTGGAGATAAATATCAAGTTTAGGGGAGGATTGTTGGGATTAAAAGCTTCTTGATGCTGTTTGGAATTACTACTATTCTTATTGATGTTAATGCTGCTTAGTCAAAGTTAGTGCTGCTGGTGAACTTCAATGAAAATTATTCTAAGTGTTTAAGACTGCTAGAGGAAGTTACTACTGATAGAGGAAGTTACTACTGCTAGAGGAAGTTACTACTGCTAGAGGAAGCTACTATTGCTAGAGGAAGTTACTACTGCTAGAGGAAGTTACTACATACTTAGTGGAAGTTAAGACTGCTCAGAGACTTAGAAGAAAAATTGCTAAGTAGTTACTACTGCTAGTACAAAAGTTACTACTATTAGTACAAAGTTAATGTTGCTGAAGGAGTTAATGCTGCTAATGAAGAAGTTAGTATTGCTGAGTTAGTTAGTACTGCTTATGTGATTTGTATGAGATATTTTGGTAAAGGGTATGTATAAGTTATTTGTTTAAAAGATTTGATATACTTAGGAAAGTATTGTAAGCCGTTTAGGACTCCTTGGTGTATAAAAGGAGGTCCTAGAGCATAGAGTTCTAAGTAGAAGTACAAAACCAAAAACCAATACGAGTCATTCATAGAATTATCATAGCTTCAAGGTCTTTGTAACCCTAATATCTGAGAGTATTCGTAATATTTGCTTAATAATATTGGAGCTTTTATGTTTTGTTGAATTATATGTTCATTGTGATGTTTCATTAAAAATTCTTCTTAATATTAAAGATTAGATTCCGCGTAATCTTTAATACACTCAAACACAGTTTCTACTATAGTTGTGTTAGATTTATCTAATATAACTAAACCTTATACAAGCTAAGGAATTCGATCTATTGAAGTAGGATCAATAAAATTGCTCATTTTACATTATTTATGTATGAACTGGTACTTAAATACTTATATTTTTTATTTGTAGTAATTATCGAGCAAAGAGTGAAAGCTAATCAAACGGCACGCATTTTGGAGCTTAAACAAAGAAATCATGAAGAGCACTGTTCTGACAACCTATACGCCATATCCATCAATTAAGATACGACTATCCATGCCCTAAACTTCACTCAGCATCTACGAAGGAAAGATCTATACTTCGTATCCAGATGAAGACATACGCCGTATTCATTTACAAGTCATGAAAAATTCTGGAATATAATAATCATGGAGCCCACGCCTAGAAACCCTAATACGCCGTATTGAACCCTTTCAATACGGCGTATCGACTAAATTCTAGACTCTATAAATACCGAACCCTAATATGAAGAGAAGGAGACATTAACCACCAAGTTCGATTTTCAAAAGAGAATAGAAGCCAGGAAGGTCCTGCAAAGCACTTCAATTCATAGGAAAACCGCTGTAATTTATATACTCTAAATACGCGTTTGGTTTTTAGTATTATTTGATTTCATTATCGTTTAGTTTACTTTAATCGTTCATTTATGACATTTGTATAGTTATAATGGCTATTGGCTAATATCATTAGGTATTAGCCTTGTTATTGGTAATTTAATGTTTAGTTTGTTTATTTAGATTGTATGCTTATTCGTTGCGTGTTGATTATGTTTATCAATTTATATTCATTTATTTGCTTAAGTATGTGTTTAACTTATCATTCAACTCGATCTAAGAATACAAATATAGCGTTAGCTAGTATACATCAATTTATATATCTAGAGTAATAGGATCACAAATATTGACATGTATTTACCCCCGGTTTAGTGAATATGTAGACTAGTAGGTGACCTAGGACTAACAAATAATGATTTGATTCCTTGGGTAAAGATCTGGACAGTAGACTACTAGTATACAAAGAGCCATTAAGAAGTAAGTTAGTAAGTCTCGTTGAGCTAGGATTCGATAAGATCACCATTATTGTCTCCTAAGATAAATTATAATCAACAATGAATGCTTTATGCGGATGTGTTTAATTGTGACAGAATTGGCGCATCTAGGGTTTAGGAAGAAGTACCGTCTAAACCTAGGAATGATATGTCACCAACGAGATAAGACAATCATTGCACTTATAAACAAAACATGCGTTTTATTAGATTAAATATGGTTAATATGTTTTCTTTACATTAGGCTTGACCGCTTCTTTATCTTTTGTATATCAGCTTGTGTGAGTTAATCGCCCTCATCTTAGTCTAGGTAAACTAAAACTCGTGCCAGTCTCTCAGGCTGAAAACCCCCTTTTGTATTAGTTTAGATTTAACTAAGGTTTAACATAGAATAAATTAGGACTAACCTAGATAACTAAAATACTGATAGATCTAAGTATTAACACTCGCTCTTAGTGATCGACCACCCTACCTTACAATAAACTACCAACTGATCGGGTACACTGCCCGTTAGTGTTTGTTATTAGGTAAAGTCGGGAAAATATAAATAATAAAACTTGAATAATAAATTACCTACGCACAATGACACATCAAGTTTTTGAAGTGAGTTTGTTTAATTCTTTTTTATTAGTATTTTAGTTTAGATTTTTGTGTGTTTGCTTGTTTTCTATGTGTTTGTTTTTCCTGCATTGTATATTTTTGCATATTGTGTGTTTGTGTTTTTATTTGTTTTTTTGCATTATTAAACCTATTGGGTTTTCTGAGTCGAATACTCAATACGGCGTATTCATCTCTTTGGATACGACGTATAAATTTTTTCTAAAACAATACAACGTATTCTACTTCAAACATAAATCCGGTATATTCAGTTTACTGAATACGGCGTATTAGTCTATTTGACCTTTTTCTTTCCTAGCCAATTTATTACAGAAAATGGACGACCCTGACATTACTATGGAGGAATATGTTCAGCCTGAAACTGAGAGAGCTCTCAAGAACGCTAAGGTGTATAACTGGGATACTACTATGTATGGTAAGATCAGGTATGATAAAGACATTCACTACCTAAGATTTTTTAAACGGATTTCCCAGCTATAGTCTATTATGACCGGAACTAGAGTTCTCATCTGAACCTACGGTAAGTTCTCAACATGTCAATGAAGTTAATTGGAAAATTGAAACATCGTTGTCTGAATCAGATGATGAGAAATACGAGATTATATACGATAATGGTCTATTTTCTTATAAGATATTTCATGTCAATGACTTAAAATTTGGTAAGGACAATGATGATGATAAAATCGATATCAAACAGTCTTTGGGGGATATATCTATCGAACTATTACGTGATGGAATAAGTATTGATATTGGTACCTATGCACAAGGGTCAAATAGCCTTTTGGAAACAAATCATGATGCAATTAGTAAATTTTTCACTGCCGAAACTTTTATCACGCAATTAAATGTTAATATTATGATTTGGAATTATTTTAACGAATGGATGCTAATAATTCTTATTAAAAATTTATATGTGCCATTTGGCATCCCGTTCGACCCCAGGTTGTTTTATAAGGATGGAATGAAGCTGAAAAAAGTCTAACTTAAAGACTTTTCTATAAACAAAAGTGCTTACCGGGAGACACCCGGAATGTATTTTCTTTTTGTTATCAAGTTTGTCTTCCCAGGTAGTCGATACAATGTATCCAAACTCTATGGATACGATGTATTGACCCCACATGTACGTTATCCATTTTATTTTCTGGCACTTTAAAACATTATTGTCAGACTTGTCGATACGACGTATTCGTTAAACAAATACAGCGTATTTGATCTCTGACCCGTACTTAGGATTTTTAATACATGTCTCAATACGGCGTATCCTAAAACATGGATACGGTGTATCGAATTCCTGTATTTATTTTTTAGTTTTTTTTCTAACCAACGATTATTTGGAGATAGAATTGCACTTGTTTTCTTAGACTTAATACAAGAACCTACTGAATGTGATGAAAGAATTTGGTGTGCTTATTTTCTGGAATTCTATGTGTGTTGTAGTCATGCTGGTATTCAGGCGCATTTACAACACACATCCTTGCTCATATACGCATCATGGAGGATCATACCAAGCAAATGTTAGGGGAGTTTTCTGTTCTAATTCTTTAATTTCCTATTTTTCATGTTATATTTATACAACGTGGGCATTGTATATCTCAAGTGGGGTGAGGAGAATTAGAACGCTTACTTATCCTTATTTTTACAACAATATGCCTAATTTATACTTAAATTTAATATTTTTTAGCATACTTCTGTGAAATTATTAGTTACACGACCCGCACACATAACCCTAATTTCCATATTGTGAGGATTTAGCCTATTTTGTTTCCCAAATTTTTACCCAAATTCCACAAAAATATGAGTGTGCCGGTGACTGTAATAAACTTTAGAACTTGGCTTGGTATACTATTCGAGACCACCTTAATAAGTACTATTTTATATAGATGGAGTGACCTTTCTAAACTGATAAATTTCTAGGATTACACCAAAAAGCCTATACATATTGTGTTACTAATTAACCACGTCGGTTAGTTAACCCGCGTATAAACCCTTTTGTTTACTCTCATCTTTAGAGTAAAATACCCCTAGAAAAACCTACTGAGTCATTCCTTTCATTTTCTTACACCACCAAATATTTTTTGTTACACCTTTACACCTTAGTCTACCCTGTAAATTTAAGTCCTGATTCGGTTGCTAGTTGCTTTGTATAAAAGTATGTATTTCTTGTATTCGTGTGCATATTTTCCATCTATGGTTAGGGCGGGAAATTGCACAATGCAATGAGAATGTGAAAGTAGTAGTTCTCTTTTATTTTTCGTGTGTTTACTACTTTCACTAGTATGATCGAAAATAGAATCCAGATTTATCATGCTCGTGAAGTGTGAAATTTTACATCCAAATTCAATTTCTAGTAGTTGTTTATTTTTTTAAAATAAGTAGAAAAAACAAAAAAAATACAAAAAAGAGAGGAAAAAAAGAGAGGTTTGTGAGATAATCGGTTCGTCTAAGCTTAACCGAGTCTATTATTTGTAATGATCGATTATTCGTTGGCACGTGTTATAAACCAACAATGTAAAGTTTTGTTGTATATTATTTTAGATGGTCCGCAATATAAACTCAACATGTGACTTTGTGGTATCCAAGTGGTCAAGTGGTAGATATTGCCACTATTGTTGTATAGTATGTATATTATGGATGATTGGGAGTTGGTCGTTACGGGAACGCCAACTAAGATTTGTTTTTATTGATCTGTGATCAAGACATCTGTGAGTCTAATTTGTGTCTACTAAAGCGTGAGTTTTCATGTTAAAGCGTGAGTTAGTCTGTGATTTAGTGACTTTTTCATAGGTATGGTCAAGAAAGTAGCTAGCAACACTATTCTTTATTTGTTTGGACTTAATCTATTTGTTTTGTTGTTTTTTAATTTACACCAATTATATATTTCCCATATCTAATCCCTAACCTTTGGTTTGCTCGAATGAGAGAGTGAGCAATCACATGTGTCTCATTCATGGATTTAAATGTGTATGTGTAGTTTTGTCGCCCTTGTTGGTGTATTACTGTTGGTAAAGGATTAGTTATTCCATACCCTATATCATTTTTCACCCTAACCTTTGGTTTTACTCGAATGAGGAAGTGAGCAATCATATGTATTTTGGTCATGGATTTGGACGTGTATATATGGTTTTGTCGCCCTTGGTTGTTTACTACTATTGGTGAAGATTACTAGTCCTATTCTTTAGCTTATTCCAGTTAAAGAGTGAGCAATCACAAGTGTCGCGGTTAAGGATTACTAGTGAAAGATTGATCAACCCTTAAACCTTAACCCAGTTTACCTTTTTATACTTGTTACTCCTTAGCTTTAGTGGTGGAGATGTGTATCATTGCCAAGCTTATGATAGAATACTCATCATGACCGAGCAATTGAGCGAATTACTTAAATGTTACCACATAGATTAGTTGAGTGATTTGAGTGTTTTCATTTTTCTATTTCGTGAGGTGTTTGGTTGTGTGCTAGTAATTAAATGAAAAAATTGCTTAAAGGAAAAATCTTAAACCTTGGTTTAGGATACATTTTCATAAGTTTTCTAAAGTCTACTTGAGGACAAGTAGGTTTCAAGTGGGGGGATATTTGATGACACCAAAAAACGTCTATTTTATAGCATCATTTATCTAGCTAAATTGCTCGTTTTACATTATTTATGCAAGAATTGGTACTTAATTGCTTATATTTATGATTTGCAGTAATTGTTAAGCAAAGAGTGAAAGTTAATCAAAAGGCATGCATTTTGGAGCTTAACAAAGAAATCATGAAGAGCACTGTTCTGACAACCTATACGCCATATCCATCAAGGAAGATACAGCATATCCGTGCCCTAAACTTTACTCAACATCCATAAAGGAAAGATCTATACGACGTATCCAGATGAAGACATACGCCGTATTCGAGTACAAGTCATGGAACTTTCTGGAATATAATAATCGTTGAGCCCATGCCAAGAAACCCTAATACGCCGTATTGAACCCTTTCAATACGGCGTATCGACTAAATTCCAGACTCTATAAATACCGAACCCTAATATGAAGAGAATGAGGCATTAACCACCAAGTTTGATTTTTAGAAAAGAGAAGAGAAGCCAAAAGGTCCCGCAAAGCGCTTCAATTCATAGGAAAACCCTTGTAATTTCTATACTCTAATACGCGTTCGGATTTTAGTATCGTTCAGTTTCATTATCATTTATTTTACTTTAATCGTTCATCTATGACATTTGTTTGGTATTAGCCATGTTTTTGATATCTTAATGTTTGGTTTGTTTATTTAGATTGTATGCTTATTCCTTGCGTGTTGATTATGTTTATCAATTTATACTTGTTTATGTGCTTAAGTATGTGTTTAACTTATCATTCAACTGGATCTAGGAATACAAATCGAGCATTAGCTAGAGTCCAGGATAAAACTACATACAACAATTTATGTATCTAGAGTAATAGGATCATAAATAATGACTTGTCTTTGCCATTGGTTTAGTGAATAGGTAGACTAGCTGGTGACCCAGGACACAAATAACGTTTTGATTCCTTGGGTAAAGATCTAGACAGTGGACTACTAGTATATAAAGAGTCGTTAAGCAGTAAGTTAGTAAAGTCTCGTTGAGCTAGGATTCGATAAGATCACCATTATTGTCTCCTAACATATATTATAATCAACAATGAATGCTTTATGCTGATGTGTTTAATTGTGACAGATTTGGCATATCTAGGGTTTAGGAAGAAGTATCGTCTAAACCAAGGAATGGTATGTCACCAACGAGATAAGACAATCATTGCATTTATAAACAAAACCTGCATTTTATTAGATTAAATATGGTTAATATGTTTTCCTTACATTAGGCTTGACTGCTTGTTTATCATCTGTCTATCAGCTTGTGTGTGTTAATCGGTCTCATCTTAGTCTAGGTAAACTAAAACTCGTGTCAGTCTCTCAGGCTGAAAACCCCCCTTTTGTGTTAGTTTAGGTTTAACTTAGGTTGAACATAGAATAAATTAGGACTAACCTAGATAACTAAAATACTGATAGATTTAAGTATTAAGGGATATTTACATCTATGTCCTTACAAAAGTTCAATATTACATCAATATCCTTCTTAGTTTTATAATTACGTCATTATCCTTCATAAACTTTTGTAATTACATCAATATCCTTCCTAAACTTTCTAAATTACATCAATATCCTTCTACACTTATGAAATTACATCAATATCCTTCTCAAAATTTTTAATTCTCATATACATAAAAAAATCAACATGTTCTCTCATCAATCGAAACCAAATATGCATATGACAAATAAATATATATGAGCAATATTTTTTTCATATTTATATTCGAACTTTTGTAATTACATCAACACATTTTTTTGTCGTTCGAGGCCAAAAAGTATATATGAATATATGATCATGATCAATATAAGAGATAAATAATAGTTTCGTAATCTAAAATCAATATGATTATGATTTAATTGATTTTTGGACATATATATCCTTCTTAAAAGTGTGATAAGGATATTGATGTAATTAAAATTTTTTGGTAAGGATGTTGATGTAATTACAAAATTAAGAAGGATACTTATGTAATATCAAATTTTGAGAAGGATATACATGTAATTCTCGCTCTTAGTGATCGACACCCTACTTACCAATGAACCTACAACTGATCAGGTACACTGTCCGTTAATGTTTGTTATTAGGTAAAGTTGACAAAATATAAATAATAAAACTTGAATAATAAATTACCTACGCACAACGACACATCACTCGCCCTTATAGCTTATGGGGCAATTCACTCGCTCAGCACTCGTTCAAAACATCCACTCTTTCTTCACTCGCTTAGGAAAGATAAAGGATATATGACTAAAAATCCCGCTTAGAGATCGCAAAACTATAGTCAGAGTAGGAGTTCCCATTCGTTGATGCCTCATTTTACCTGCCCGGAACTGATTGGTTGCTTATTGTGACACCAAAGGTCTGAACATTGTCTCACTTCCCTCATCGGGTTTCTCTCTGTTCATCATTCTTTAACGCGAATTGTATGAGTTGCATCATTGATAGAGACCATACAGTCTTCCGTAATTGTGTCTTTAATTATTGTTTTGATACAAACTCTACCCAATGACATATTTTCATTAACATCCTCATCAACGAAAATCGGTTCACCCTAAATACTCCTAATATTTTTAAAAGCCTTCGATGTCCAAGCTTGCAAAGGAAGCCCATCAATTTCAATCCATACCATTATCTCATCAATAATGAAGGTATTGGATACGGCACTACAAGAAAACAAGCCTAATGCAACACTTAAAGAGCAACACTTTAAAAATATGTTGCATTTTAAATAACTTTGATTATAAAGCAACAATTTAAGAAGAAGTGTTGCATGATAATAACTATTGCAACATTTTTTCAAAGTGTTTCAATTGTTATTAGAGAAAGGCAACATGTTTAATAAGTAATGCAACACTTTGTAAAAAAAATTCACTAATTCTTATAAAGTGGCACTATGTTTTATACATGTTGCATTTGTTAAACGTCAAACAAAACCAATAGTCAAAATTTGCTTACGACATGTATTTTTATTTACTAAAAATGAATCAATAATTTTATCATTGTTAACACTAGGAATAATGTTACACAAAAATTTATATAATTCTCTTATTCTGTATGTTGTTACAATATAGAAACATCTAACCCATTTTTTAATAAAAAATCAAAATACCAAGGTTGTAATATGATTATACAATCTTCATCCAAGTTAATTTAGAAGTATTTTAAAAGTATCTCAATTTTTATACAAAAAAAGGAATAAACTAAAATCTAACCCGCTCTCAATTGTCCGCCATTTTTTTCACCAAAACCTTTTAAGTTTTAACATTCATTAAAAAAATTTAAGATCCCTTCTAAACCTAGCGGTTTTCCTTTTCCCCTCATAGAATTCCCTCCAAAGTCTATTAGTATTCTAATTGATCTATTTTAGCCAACATACCTCATCCCTTATCTAGTGTATTCCAACTTAATACCGACAAGCAATAGGTAATTTCTTCATCTTTATGATCATGAATTATATTATGTTAGAATCTGCATATGAAGTTGAATGCTAAGTATCAATTTCTTTAATTCTTGTGTTTCTTAGCTCTTCACAATCTTAATTATTTGTCTACATTGATTATATGTATGAATTTATTTCCTGGATAGATGGAATATGTATTAGAATGACCCACCATATTTTTTGAACACCAAGTGTTTGATGAAAATCCTCAAAAATAGATTTAGTACTATGGACTGCACAAAGTCACAAATGTTTGTTACAGTAGGATCTAGTAGTGCATTTAGATTAATAACTAAAATTGTTAGATTCTTGAAGGGGCTGTTTACTAAATTATGTGGTTTGGAGACATGTCTAGATTAGCCATTCAACTGAGAGATATATGTTTTTTTGGACCTCCTAATACGATGAAACAAGGGTTTGGGCTCACTCATTAAGTTGAAATGAAAACCCCGGGGTTTATGACATTATATGCATCTAGAAGTAACTTTATTGGTTCAATCACCCAAACATCGCGATGGTTTTACCAAGTATCCTGGAAATTGATATTTTTCGTCGCTTTTATGTCGTTTATTCTTGTGGCTGTTCCACTACTTAATTGTCATTTATACTTGGACATCTGATTGCGTGATTAAGATGTGATGTAAATTGTATACCTTGGAATGAAGTATCTTTGGTAGAGTGATTGAGGAGTAAAATTTGTTGGCGCAAAATAGGCACGCTATAATAACTACTGTTATAGGGTTAATTTTTTGTTAAAAGAAATAAAAAGGATACTAAAGATTGTTACAAGAGCTATCATACTCTGAATGAAACTTTGTGTCTACATATTAATTCCTAATGACACTTTGTCGTCAGTTGCATTTTGTTGGAAGTTATAAGTATCTAAACCTAGCCATTTTATTCGTTCTATCATTTGAACATTCTAATGGTACATTGTCTTAAGTGTTATGGAATTTAATTTGTCTCTTCATTTGTCGTTTGTACTATCAGATATTTATCGGCACAAATAGGACTTAATTTCATGTGTTGAATTACCTATCTTTGCAAGAGTTCACGAATCTAGAAACGTCGGTCAATAATTACATTACTTTTTTAAGGGTTGCAAATGTTTCCTTCGATTGGTTTATGTGTTGTAATGTTTCGTGTTTGCTACATTTAATCCTGGAACTATGGCATATAGTTATTTCTAATAAGGGATGATAGAAGTGTTATATTTCGATAGCCACTTGTAAAGCATGATATACGTGTTACTACCTTCTAATAGCTATGCACATAATTAAAAAAATGATACAACTCATATTAATATAACTTTTAATGTAGTTGCTAGATTTTCAAAACATGAGTGATAGGAAACAAACTTTTAATGAAGGTGAGGATGAGAGATCTCTAGGTAATACTATATTAGGTATGGTAGAAAATGAATATAAAAATAACGATTCACTTTAAGGTAAAGTTGCTTTATATTATTACAGATATGAGCGAAGATGAAATACGAGAAGATGGTTTTGAAAGTGACGAGAATGACAAAAATAAGCATTTTATGTTAGAGAATAATCAAAATGGAATTGAATCTGAGAATGTTTTTGAAGATGATTGTGAAGATGATTAAGAAAATGAGGATGTTGAACTTGTTGAAGCACAACTTGATGGCCCTAACATGGAAAACGCAGGTTAACTTGATTTAAATAACCACATTTAGAAATTTAGTTGTTTGAATGTATATATGTATTCTTATTGTTGCTTATTATGTATATTGAATATTAGTCGTAGCTATTTCGACTGCAAAGAAAAGAGGCCCAACAATGATGCACGGTATTCATGTACGAATGTCTGATGCACGTGAGAATATCATATGCAATGAACATGGATAGTCTGTTGGCCCTGTAACTAAGGAGAAGGATACAATTGGTTAATTCTCTTGGTTTTGAGTACAATAGCTCGTACGTACAGTTCTGCACCTTTGCATAGTTGCAGACTTTATGAAATAAGAAAGAAGTGATGGTAATTTTCCGTATATTATCTTTATTGAAAACAGTTTGTCTATAACAGTTATTCTGTGATGTCCATGTTTACACGAGTTGTGATTATTTTGTTAAATTTTGTGTAGGACCGGCGTTTGGTGTTTGGTCGTAAGGAATATACGCATGTCTCAAAAACATATGCATCCAGCCGGTCCAAAGAGTTTTGCTAGGATTCGTGAGGACGTGGTAATATGCTTTTCTTATCTTACTGATATTCTTTGTTCATTTCATCCCTTCTAATAATACTTTCTTGTTGATGTTTGTGATTTTAATCATGAATACAGAAAAATAAAGACCCAAACAAAGAACCACCTACCTTGACTCAAATGTTTGAGTGCACACGCGAAAGGACTGAAGGAAATGTATATGTTGATACATATGATGACACAACGGAGAAAATCATAATATAGTACTCGGTACTTAATATTTCCAGTATTATTTGTTACTTTTATATTGCGTAAACGCTTAACTTCTTAACAAAATATTGAAGGAACAAATGAAGAACTACACGCCTCTAGAAAATGAAAGTTCTGCCACTGATCCATTTCTGGTTGTGATGAACAAACAAGATGATGGACACCGTAGACTTTTGGTAGAGGAGTTACTAACACCTTGTTAAAAAAAGGTGAAAGCTAAAAATGGTCAACATATTGATAGCCACTGAAAGCTTGAAGAGTTTTATAAAGGGAATTTTTTTTAGCTAAAGGAGGATAATGAAAAGAGACTAGAACTGATCAGAAAGGAATTTGCCAGCGAGCGTGAGCAATAGTTGAAGATGCGGTGTGAAATATCCCTAAAAAACTACCTCTTGAAGTAGCTCGCGTGGTCTTAACATAAGTGATTATATGGTAGAAGGTATGTTCTATACTTATATTAGAATACTCGAACATGTTTCTTTGTATAGGATTGTTACCAGGTCTTTATAGGATTGACATTATTGACTCTAGTGGCTCTAATATAGTGTTTGATAACACCTTGTATCTCATAATGTAAGAAAAACTAACTTTATTATTTGGTTATATATTTGCTAGGTTTCTTTATTATGGCATGCGGAGGAAATCAAACTTTGCAACTATCAATGAAAGTCTTTTGAGAATACTGTCGCGAAAGATTTTAGTACTATCTATGATTTTAGTAGGCGGATTTTTATGTTAAGTTATGAACTTTATGGTAGTTTGACATTTGAAAACTTTGTATTTGGAATATGGTATTTTTTATAATATTATATCATTGCTTTGATGGAAACAAGATATGTATTCGTATATAATTAAAACAATGCCTATATTTGTAGATTTTAAAGTTTGTAGAGCAAAATATGCGCAAAAAAAAATAGCTAAAGTGTTGCCTCCCGTGAAAAATGTGTTGCACTAGTACTCTTAAAATGAAAAATAAGTGTTGTAATAGATGATGAAAAGTGTTTCATTTGATACCTGAAATTGTTGTCATTGGCCAATGTTGTATAATAAGAAGTGTTGCACATAAGTAGTAAAAGTGTTGCAATACAAAAGTATGGCATTTGTAAACACGAGCAACACTTTGAAAAAAAGCTGTAGCAATTTTGGCACATGGTGTTGCTTTAGACTTAAGGCAACGGAGCCTAAGGCGGTCACTTGAAAAAAGTGTTTGGCCCTAGGCATAAGCAACATTTTTTAGGCCTACTTTAGCCCATATTTCTAGTAGTGTGGTTTAATGTGAGTGAATTGTAACTCTATTTCCTTATGCATCTTGAAGCTCAAAAGGATTCACTTAAAGTAAATTCGATCAAAATCCACAATCCACCAATATAATATCACTTTAAAAGTCAGAAAACCTTATTTTAAAAGTAATTATAGATATTGATGATAAGGTTTACATCTTAACCTCTGCCAAAAAATATCAAGGAGATATTTAGATGTTTATGAGAGATGGTGTTGTCAAGCTTAAAACCTGTTTCAAAGTTACTACTGGAGGGATTATTACTTTAATTTGGTAGACTCAATATCATTGTGTTCTTTTTCCGTTTAAATTGATAATATTACATACTACTTGTTTGTATGTGAGGTACATGGGGCTTATTCTTCAATTTTTGATCCCATTAATGGTTGTTTAACAAAAGTATGTTGTTTTTGCACTCATTGGTTCCTATTAACATGGAAGCCTTGAAGGTATACAAATGATGATCTAGATCACACCTTATTTAGATCCTCACAAAAGATTTGTTTTTTACTTTTTGGAACTTACAATACTCAAATCCGGCTGTCGTTTTAGACAATATACGATGCGGATATAGACATTTTGCTACCGTTCCATGATATCACATTAATTTCAAATATACTCTGTTTATCTGTATTGGAAAATTCGGGTAACATAGATTTTTGTTAAGAAAACGGTTTGGAAGTTAGGGTTTATGGTGGTTGGTTTTTTCTCATGGTGTTATTTGTATTTGAATTGTTCTATCCCATCTTCATACTGATAAGGGAACCCGATAAAGGTACCTGATGGATATACCACAAATCGCTAGTACGAACTCGTCAAACACGTGCATGCACTTCATTATGTATACGTATAAGTAGATTAATTGTATAGAGATCATTTTATTGTTCTTTTAGTTTTATTTTATTAACAAGCCAGGTTATAATGGATTAAAAATAAAAAGACTGCCTTGTCCATCTTGAAATATAATGTGCTATTAGTAGGATTGGTAATAGTTGAGTGTAATTATAATTCGAACGATACAAAAGTGTTGGGATTTAAAGACTTTAAGATATTCTTAGAGTTATGCTTGCTCAGGTATATATTAGTGTTGTCAAGCATAACTTAGTGCTGCTGGTATTATCTATGAAACTTAAGTAAGTAGTTAGTTTGTAGTAGGGAAAAGTTACTACTCCTAGTTCATACTGGTTAGTATATGTCGTATGTTAGTATAAAGTTTTGCTGCTGTAGAAGTTAAGATGCTCAGAGATAAAGATGAAAAAATACTAAGTAGTTTACTAATGCTAGTATAAAAGTTCTGTATTGCTAGTGTTGTTCTTTAGTATACTAAGTAACCTTCTAAATGATAATGTTGCTTGGTAGGTGCCTCAAATTACAACTGCTGAGTGGTTACTATGTGGAAGGATTATTTGATAGAGAAGGGATAAAAAGATTGACTTAGAGAACAAGAAAATACTTATGAGATAAGTTTGGTTATTTTAAAAAGAAGAGTATCGTCTAACTTATTTGTTTAAGAGATTACGTTTATTTATAGAAAAGATCTATTGGTAACTTAGGAAGTATTTGTAAGCCTTGTGGGACTCTTATGGTTTTAAATAAAAGGGATTAACCATATGGATAATGTTATACAATCTTTGTATATCATAGCTTCAAGGTTTTTGTACACCCTATCAATATTAAGAGTGTTCATTTATAGATGACGGTGAAAGTTTGGTAAATTTCTTGTTATTGATTTTTGTTTACTTTTATTAGAATTCTTATTGTATCATTGACTAATTCCGTATAGTCTTTGCATAAATTATATCAAAGTTTTAACCATTAGTGTCTTGGTTTAATTCAATACAACTAAGCTTTTTTACAAGCTATGCATTGATCTATTAAGTAGGGATCAACAAGTGGTATAGTGTTGTTGAGAAACTTTGAATAAGAGAACAATCTATACTTACCAGATCTTTTTATTGTGATAACATAGGGCTAGTATTCCCAATGGTTGCTGTTGAAAACTTAAATGCTTAATCTAGGAGAGATTTGACTTTAGAAAATAAGGATGGAACAGTAGCTTCTTAGTAACAGACTATGTTTTGGATGTAATAGTAATGAAGATAACTCACAAAAGGAACTGTTGATGGTGTGAGCAAAACATATCCTGCTACAACTGCAGGAGGAGAGTTAGCAAGGAGAACTGAGGTAAAGGCAATAGAATGTACATGTTGATAGCTCTATCCAATGAATGATCATACACTAAAGTTTAAGACCTCTAAATGTGCCAAGACTCTGATGGAAAGCCATAAAGAACAAGGTTTGGAGGTATATAGAGTCAAGAAAAACTCAAAATACATTAGTATGAGAATTTCAATGGATCAAGCTCTGAAGGACTTGATCAAACCTATGATAGGCTTCAAAAGCTTATCAGTCAGCTAGAGATTCTGGGTGAAACTATTTCTCAAGAAGATATGATTTTGAAGTTTCTAAGAAGTCTCCCATCAGAATGGAAGACTCATACCTTGATCTAGAGGAACAAATCTAATTTAGAAACCTTAAGCATGGATGACCTATACAACAATTTGAAGATTTATGAAACTAAAGTTAAAAGGTCATCAAGCTCAAACCAAATTCACAAAATGTGGCTTTTGTGTCTTCCAATAACTCCGGCAGTTCCAATCAAGCTTATGGTTCTAACTCTGCCAATACTGATAGTATGAGTGATGTTGTGATCTATTCTTTCTTTGCAAACCAATCTAACAGTCCACAATTAAATGATAAGGACTTACAACAGATTGATGTTGATGGCTTGCAAGAGATATATCTAAAGTGGTAGATGGCTATGTTGACCATGAGAGCCATAAAATTCTTAAATAAGATTGGAAGTAAGATTAATGCCAATGGTTTGAGACCATAGGGTTTAACAAATCAAAGGTAGAATGTTATAATTGTCATAAAAAGGGTCATTTTGCAAGGGAATGCAGGGCTCCAAGGGAGAACATGAACATAGAACCTGTAAGGAGGAATGTGACAGTGGAAACAACAGAGACAAAAGCTTTGGTGGCTTAAGATGGACTTGGGTATGACTGGAGTTGTTGAGAATTAAACTCATTAGACTTAGTACTGCCAAGTCAAAGTGTTAGTACTGCTTAAGTCATAACTGGCAGTATAAACCAGTTAGTACTGCTAGAAGAATGTTAGTACTACTAGGTATAAGTTAGTACTGCTAGTACTAACTTAACACTGCTGAAGGGATTTATACTGCTGATAAAGATTGAATACTGCATGAAGATAAAGATGTGTGCAGAGATGTAAAGACGTGTTAAAAGATATGTATTAGTTATCTTGTGTATATTCTATATATTTAGAAAGATATGCATATAAGCTTAATGTTTTAGAAGATTCATGGTTATCTTGTAAAGGACTCCTTGGTGTATAAAAGGAGATCCTAGGTTATGGCATTAGTATAACATCATATCAGTCTTTCATAGTATCTATAGCTTCAAGGTTGTAAACCCTAACACTAACAAAGAGTGTTCGTATTAATATATTAAAGCTTATTGTTTTGGTTATATTTTCTGTTTGTCAAACATACATTATTGTTATTCTTCTTAGTGGTATAAACTAGATTCTGCATAGTTTATATCATATACACAAAGTTTCATTCTTAGTACCTTTGGATTTATCCAAGGATACTCAACCTTATATCAAGCTAAGGAGTTAAAGATATATTCATTGGGATCAACAAGTGGTATCAGAGCTTGTTGTGAAGCTTTGAATAAGAAGAAACCAACATCACATACTAGATCTAATTCTCAGTGATAAGATGGAGGCAGGAACTACTTCTACAACTCTGACTGCAAAACTCCCTATCCTCAACCCAGGGGATTATGATCTCTGGTTAATGAGGATAGAACAATACTTTCTCATGACTGATTACTCCCTCTGGGAAGTAATTAAAAATGGTAACAAAGTGCTGAAGAGAACTGTTGGAGAAACTGAGCAGGAATATGAACCTACTACTGCAGAAGAAAAGCAGGACAGGAGGAATGAGATGAAAGCTAGAGGAACTCTGTTGATGGCACTCCCAAATAAGGATCAACTGAAGTTCCATTCATATAAAGATGCAAAATTGCTCATGGAAGCCATTGAGAAGAGGTATGGAGGAAACAAGGAATCCAAGAAAGTTCAGAGAACTCTACTCAAGCAACAATATGAGAACTTTGCAGGATTAAGTTCAGAGACAATGGATCAAACTTTTGATAGGTTGCAAAAACTTATCACTCAGTTAGAGATTCAAGGCGAAGTTATTACACAAGAGGACATGAACTTAAAACTGTTGAGAAGTCTTCCATCTGAATGGAAGACTCATGCTTTGATCTGGAGGAACAAATAGGAAATAGAGACCATTGGATGGCTTATACAACAACTTGAAGATATATGAACCTGAAATCTCAGGATCATCAAGTACAAGTCAAAATCTACAAAATGTGGCTTTTGTGTCCTCCAACAGCACTAACAGCAATAGCAGCACAAATGAAGCAGATAACACTGCTTATGGAGTTAGTGCTGCTCATACTCAAAGTAATCCTACATCTGGAGATAACCTTAGTGATGCTATGATCTATGCTTTCCTAGCTAGTCAGCCAAATTCTCCTCAACTTGCACAAGAGGATCTAGACCAAATTAATCCTAATGACCTAGAAGAAATGGATTTGCAATGAGAGATGGCCATGCTGACAATTAGAGCCAGGAGATTCATCAAGAGGACAGGCAGGAAGCTGGATGTAAATGGTCAAATAGTTGGATTTGATAGGTCTAAAGTGGAGTGTTACAATTGTCATAAATATGGTCACTTTGCAAGAGAATGTAGAGCTCCTAGAAATTAGGAAAACAGAGGAAGAGAGAAATTGAGATGAAAGACCTTGGAAAAATAATTTTTTGTTTTGGATTACAAATTGAACATCTAAAGAGGAATCCTCGTTCACCAAAATGCATACACAGATAAATTGTTAAAAGTATTTTATATAGATAAATCTCATCTATTGAGCACCCTAATGGTTGTAAGGATCGTAAATGTTGAAAATGACTATTTTTAACCTACAAATGACGACGAGGAAATTCTTGGTCGAAAAGTGCCTTATTTAAGTGCCTTGGGGACATGGTTATTTCTTGTGAGTCATACAAGACTCGTGATATCATTTCCGTTGAAGTTATTGGCAAGGTATAGCTCGTGTCCAACAAGAAGACATTGGAGTGGGGTAAAACAAATACTTTGCTACCTTCAAGGTTCAAATTTGGGTTTATATTATACTAACCCATTCGAAAGAAATCTTGTTGGTTTTGCAGATGCAGGATATATGTTTGATCCCCATACCGTTCAGTCCCAACGTGGATATGTTTTCACAAGTTCCAATGCTGTTATTTCTTAGCGTCTCGTAAAGCAAAGAATGATTGCCACTTCACCGGATCACACAAAGATCTTGGCCATCCATGAAGTGAGTCGGGAATGCGTATGGTTGAGAAGTGTGATACAACATATTCGTGAGTCATGTGGGATTTCTTCAAGCCAGGATACATAAAATGTAACAAAACCAAGCATATTATACCAAAGTTCTTTTTCACTCGTGACTTGCAGAAGGGTGGCGACATTATTGTTCAAAAGGTTCGTTCAAGTGATAACCAAGCAAACTTATTTACCAATGCACTTCCTACTATAACATTTATGAAGTTGGTTCATGGCACTGTACTACGAAGACTCAATGAACTTAAGTGATCTAATCATCTGAGGGAGAATATACGTCAGAGGGAGAATATACGCGTTGCACTCTTTTCTCCTTAGCTATGGTTTTGTCTCACAGGGTTTTCCTTGCAAGGTTTTTAATGAGGTAACATACTCTAACATATTTAAAAGAATTATGTACTCTTTTCCCTTACTAGGTTTTTGTCCCACTGGGTTTTACCTAGCAAGGTTTTAACGAGGTATATTCTTTAAATGATGGATAGCCAAGAGGGAGTGTTATAAATATTTATTTATTATGTGGCTATTCACATTCCGTAACGTTTCAAACATTATGACTCACTAATGGTTGTACTTAATACATTGATGATTAGAGGCTTATATATAGGGTCTTGTATATATTGTAATGGGATCACTCTCAATGAAATGCATGTCTCGATTCTTTTTATTTTCTTCTTCTTTTATACATCGGTTATATGTGTTGCTATTAGGTCGTTGTTTATATGTATTGCTATTAGGTCGTTGTTTTACAACATTTATATGGTTGTGGCCTCAAAATTAATTTTTAACATCAAAATGTTGACAATATATGAAATTTTGTTCCAAATATTGGTAAACTTAACTTCAAGTGGGTGAGAGTGGTGGAAAATTCATAAAAGTTAAAGTTGGTTACAATATATTTTTAATCTTCAACTTTGGTTAGCATATAAGTAGTTTTGTAAAGGGTTTCCGCTAGCATAACTACGAAACTGATACGAGTAGAGCATGTAAAAAGAACATACTCTTGGATTTGTCAACTCTTTGATTAAAGGAAAATATATCCCAAAGCATAAATATGATATAAGATTGGATAAGATAAGATACATATTGCAACTGGTATTGTATTTGTGTAGAACATATAATCTTCACGAAGAATGCATTTGTATATATATAACCAGTGTTTTGAAAACCGGGTCCCTAATCAATCCGGTCGAGTCACCGGTTCGGTCAAATCGGTTTTTAAAAAAATAAAAAAATAATAATATTTGCAATGATACAATAAATGTAGATATATAAATCATGAATATACCTTATATTAAGCTTAAAAACGATTTACTAGCAAATATAACATGTAACAAATACAATTACGTCGCAAATATATATAAAAAAACTTGCTTTATTTGTAAAAAAACATGAAAAAACCAAAACCCCGGGTCACCTTAAACCCGGCGGATCTAACCGGGTTTTGAAAATATGAAAACCGGTTTAATTTGACCCGTTTTTTCGACCGGAACCGGTTCAACCGGTTGACCCGGCCGGGTCGAACCGGGTTTTAAAACACTGTATAAAACTTACGTCAACAAGTAAACCTCGCCAACTTGTATTGTACTTGCATAGAACATATAAAGGTTTTTAATTATGCTTTCTGTTTGCTAATATTGAAACAATTAGAATGGGCCAAAGTTTAGACTCGAAAATTAAAGTTGACATCGTTTCTGAATAAGATTTAGGGGAAAGTGAGTGTGAGGCTGTGTTGTACACAACCTTATATGTAGAACCCACTAAAACTACGACGTTTTATTAGAAATATAAAAGATCTCATCTTTCTCTCAAAACCACTCTCTTCTTCCTTTCCAAACTGAAACAAATCAAATCTTCACATCTCCACTCACATACTCAAGATCAACCATCAATCGTCCACATCTCCACTCACGTAACCACTGGAAACTCAAAAATCAACCATCAATCATTTCTCTATCACTCGATTTCGATATCACATGATTAAGTTCTACAATTATCTTTCACATTTTTTTCAAAAGTTTACTTGATTATGATTTAAAATGATGAAGAAAGAGGATGTCAGAACTTTTGTGTGTATGGTTATTACTATTAGGCTAGTCAATGTTCAAGCACAAATTGTGAAATTGTTTCATTTTGATTTCCTGTTTTGTAATCATCCGTGAAATATCTAAATTAGTAGATTGATGGATATTTAATCTTTTAACCAGGCTAATTGTAGTGTCAGTTTCAACTATTGGGTCTCCTTGGCATAGTTTTTTTTATCTCTAACATATTATTCCTGCTCTATCGGTCCTTGTAGTGTATGTCATAGTGCAAGTGGGTTTGGTGCTTTATTTTGTTGTGTTTGATAGTGGTCTGAGGGGTTTATTCTTCTATGTAGCTTAAGTACAAGTAGTTTTGACATGTTTTTTTTGTTTTGTTCTTGTTCGGGTTCCTTTTTGTTAGCCTTAATTATATTAAGTCAAACAAGAATGTTATCGGTCTTAGAAAGTCAAACTAGGTCTGGATCTTATTGTACTTTTTGTTTTTACAGATGTAAAGGGTTTTAGATCACAACATGTATTCGGAGAATCAACAAATAAGCGATCCTTCTGAAACTCATGGTTATTTGTTCGGATGTGATGATGATGAAGTTAATCATGATGGTATTTAGGAGAAACCAAACAAGGATCAAGTGAATTTCATATGTGATGAAAATCAAGTTAATGATGACAACATCATTGGAAGGTTTTTTGACACACCGGATAATGCATATACATTTATAATCAAATGACAATGTACAGGGTTTGGTAATAACGAATACACTGAAATATAAAAATAAGGAGATAAATGAGGTTTAAAAAAGTTGATTGTTTGGCAGACAAACAAGGTGTTCAAAAACATAAATGCATAAATCCAAAGAGTATCTAGGAAACGTAGAAGAGATGTTAGGACCGGTTGTGAAGCGGAACTCCGGATTTCAAAAACAAAAGGCGGAAAATGGTGTGTGGATATCTTTAATGATACACACAATCATGATTTGACCACTACGCCAACGAAAGTAATGAAGGCATGTGCCAAATAAGTTTCATCGCTCCATGGGTTGCAAATCCCTAATGGTGGAACTTGGTAAGTCTGGTTTGAGACCTTGTCAAGTTAGAAAAGCTGTAAATGCAATGAAGTCTCCAAATGAACCTACTATAACCTCGAAGCAATGTGATGGTATATTAGCTGAAGAAAGAAAACTATACAAAGGTAATGAGTTTTATTCTCTTATCAAACATTTCCAAGAAAAAGCAGCGATAGATGTTAACCAATACTTTAAAATAGACTAGTTTGATGATGGGTCTCCTAGAAATATATTTTGGGCTGACGGAAGATCAAGAGATGCATATCTTGGAGACGTTGTTGTCTTTGATGTTACATATTTGACGAACAAATTTAAGTTTCCATTTTCTCCAATTGTTGGAGTGAATCATCATGGTCAATCAATAATTTTTGGTGGTACTTTGCTAGAAAATGAAAAAGAAGAAACTTTCAAATGGTTATTTAAGCAATTTTTAAAGTGAATGTTTAACAAGTGTCCAAGTGCAATTATAACAGATCAAGATAAAGCAATCTGTAATGCAGTAAAGCATGTCTTTCTGAACACTCAACATTGCTACTGTGCTTGGCCGCATTTAAGAGCACTTAGTTGGAACATCTAAAACCTTTAGAGTCGGTTATAGTGATTTTTAGGAAAGCTTTTAAGCCAATTGGTAAGAAGTGACACAGTCTAAGATTTTGATAGCCAATGGTAGTATTTACGTGATAAGTATAATCTTGAGACTAGAAATGGATGAATGGATATGTATAAACAAAGGAAATTTTGGTTAGTGGCATTAGTTTAAAGATATTTTTTCTTGTTGGCATACAACAAGCTGAAGGAATGATGAGTATTCATTCTTTTTTTGACTGATTGGACGAATTCCGAAGACCATTTTTGATAATTTTGTTATCAAATTGATAAAGACTGTTGACACTCTAAGAGCAGCTGAAGAAGATGAAGACTTTAAGACCATGAACTCGAGGCCAATTCTTTCTTCTATTCATCCAATCGAAGCAAAAGCCGGTAAATTGTTACTATCCATTATGTTTCGGCCACTATTCTGTGAACAAACTACCGTATGCGTATGATTTTATATATTATTTTTTTTGCAGCTGAATGTTATACTAAAAATATATTTGAGCTATTTCAAAAGGAGTGGATAGAAGCAACCACCAATTTAACTCACGAGACTAAAAGCAAGAGCGAGGAAAAAAGTAGTTATTGGGTTGGGAGGGTGAATGTTGATAATAGGTACTGGAGAATCATCAACTTTTGCTTCGTTGATGACTTAGATGTCACATGTTCGTGTTCTATGTTCGAAACATATGGGATATTATGTAAACATATCCTATATGTAATGAAAAAAAACATGTTGACACCCTACCCGATCACTATATTATAGCTCGGTGGACACTTGATTGTAGGTACAAAGGTGGTAATGCTATCATTGGAATCGACGAAACAAATTCTGAAAATGGGGTTAGTGCGTTAGCTTTATGGTATGTTCAAGCTAATTTGACAAAGGCAATTGAACAAGCAAGAGATGCTCTTTTTGAAATAAAAAGACTAAACAGTTTTTTGGTGGAGTTTTTAGAAGATCAAATGGTAAGGAAGAAGCCAACAGAGATTGAGAATGCATATAAAGATGCCCGTGTTGTAATTTCTCAAGTAGACATGATGCCTCAAATTTTAGTTCGAGATCCCGATGTGCTTACTATCCTTAAAGGGCGTCCAAGAAATGCAACAAGAGTCAAGACTCCTATAGAGGTCAAGCAAAAGAAGACTGTAACTTGTTCTTATTATAGGAAACCACATCATAACATCACTGGGTGTAGGGAAAAGAAGGCTGCTTCCATGCAAGAAAAAAAATAATGCTTATGCTGTTACGTTTCAGTATGGTCTATATTTTTTTGAACTTGCTAACATACAAGCAGAAGTTAGTATTTTGGATCAATGTATTAGTGCCTGCATAATGCATGTACGGTAAGACATCTGAATTATGTCGGTTTAAATGAAAAAAAATTCCCAACACATATAATGCATACAAGTGGTTTGTCTGCTGCTATGCTAACAACATATTCTGGTGTTTGGTTTTCATGGGTCTGCTAATTTTTTAAGGTTTTTGGTTCAGCGAGTCTGCATTTTTTGAGGTGTTTTGGTTCAGCGGGCCTGCAATTTTTTGGGGTGTTTGGTTCAGCGGGTGTGTGCGTTTTTTTTTGTGTTTGGTTCCGCGGGCGTCTGCAATTTTAGGGGGTGTTTGGTTCAGTGTGTCTGCATTTCATGTTGTATCTTTTTATAAGTTAAGTGAGTATTTTATGTTTACTTATTCGACCCGTTACAAATAAAAAGAAGTGGGTCTTTTATGTTTACTCATTCGACCCGTTACAGATAAAGAGAAGTAATAGTTAAAAAGAATGAATATTTCATTTATTAAAATGTTACACACCACTCTTTTTTACGCATGTTACAATCTTGTTGTTATACATGTTTTTAAGCTCACACCAGTTAAGCACAAGAAATTGATGCGTGCGAAACGAGTCAGTTTTAAATTTATAACTCGATATAAATTCTTAAGCAACACATACGAGCACGTGTACTCGTCTGTAGTAGCAAGATATTGAATGGTAAGCCGGGATCGTTCGCGGGGATTTGGGTGTTTCGACTTGATAAAATTTCGAGGATAAAAGTCCTAAGATGCAAGCAAGCAATAATGAAAGTGATTCGATAATAAATAGATGAACTTAGTTGGATTTAGTTTGAGAATCCGATTCGATATGAAGGTGGCAAAGACTAACAAGTTGATTAAAAGAAATGGAGGTTATCCAATCTATTGTTTTTAAAACCTTTTGCCTTCGTCAAGACTACTAGTGACAAAAATAAGCATTAGGTGCAATCAATCAATTTAAGACTAAGACAACCTCTATGAGTTTGATTCGCGGTTCATTTCGCAAACCATAGACATCGATAATTATGTTCCTAGTTATACCAAAAATGGTCAATACAAAAGGTAGCCGATCGTAGACAAAAAGACAATAATTGATTGATTAACAATATCCCTTTTGGCCTATGATATTCTCAACAAACAATCCGTGTGGGGATTAAAAGCCTCTTGATGCTGTTTGGAAGTTACTACTGCTAAGTGGAGGTTAAGACTGTTAAGTCAGTGCTGCTAGTACAAAAGTTACTATTGTTGGTGTGAAAGTTACAATTGCTTAAAGATTACAATTGCCAGAAGAGTTTATGCTGATAGAGAAGAGATCAAAGACTTATCAGAGAAAAGATAGAGATTGCTTATGTGATAAGTATGAGATATTTTTATAAAAGATACGTAGAAGTTATTTGTTTAAGATCAGATAACTTAGGAAAATATTGTAAGCCGGTTAGGACGCCTGTGTTATAAAAGGAGGTCCAACGGCATAGAGTTAGATATCTAAAATCGTTTGTTTTTGATATTCATATAGCTTTCAAGTTTTGTACCCTAACAATATTAAGAATGGTTCGTATTATATTGAGGCTGAAAGTTTGGTGTAAACTATTTGTTTATGATCTTATTCATTACGTTTATTGAATTCTTCTTAGTATCATTGACTAGATACCTCAAGTTCTGATATTCACAATCAAAGTTTCTATCAAAGTTGTTTTGGATTATTCAAACAACTTAGGCTATATACAAGCTAAGCAAGATCTATTCTATTGGGATCAACATAGTGGTATCATAGCTTGTGATAAGCTATGAATAAGAAGAACCTACTACACACAAGATCTACTTTTCAAGAATAAATGGATTCTCAAACTACTCAAACCATCAAGCTACCCATACTCCAACCTGGTGAGTATGATCTCTGGAAGATGAGGATGGAGCAGTACCTACAGTGCATTGATTACACTCTATGGGAGATCATAGAAAATGGTAATGCACCCATAGTAACAAAAACTGTTGATGGTAAGGAGACTGTTATCCCTCCTACAAGTGTTGAAGAGAAGGCACAAAGAAGGGCAGAGTTGAAGGCAAGAAGCACTTTGTTGATGGCCTTACCTAATGAGCATCAATTAAAGTTCAACTCATACAAGGATGCTAAGACACTGATGCAGGCTATTGAGAACAGATTTGGAGGTAATACTGCTACAAAGAAAACTCAGAAAAATCTTCTGAAGCAGCAATATGAAAACTTTGCTGCATCCAGCACAGAAGTGATTGAGCAAACTTATCTGGAGATGCATGGTGAAGTTATCCCTCAAGAAGACATCAATCAGAAGTTCTTGAGAAGTTTGTCACAAGAATGGACTATGCATACTATTGTGTGGAGGAACAAACCAGAGATTGAGACATTGAGTTTGGATGACCTCTTCAACAACCTGAAGGCTTATGAATCAGAGGTCAAAGGGACATCTAGCTCAACCACAAACTCACACAATGTATCCTTTCTGTCCTCTAGCAGCACTAACAATGCAACTAGAGCGGTTAATACTGCTCAAGGTGTTAATACTGCTAGCACTCAGAGTGTTGCTGATAGCTCAACAAATGTTGAAAATTTGAGTGATGCTGTGATTTATTCCTTCTTTGCTAGCCAACCAAGTATTCCACAGCTAGATAATGAAGACTACAACAAATCAATCCTGATGATCTAAAAGAGATGGATTTGAGGTGGAACATTGCTATGCTAACAATGAGGGCAAGAAGATTCCTGAAGAATACTGGACATGGCCAATAAAGAAAGAATTAGGTTTGACAAGTCAAAGGTGGAGTGTTTCAACAGCCACAAGAGAGGACACTTTGCAAGGGAGTGCAGGGCACCCAGGAATCAAGACAGCAGGAGCAGGGAGCCTACCAAAAGGATTGTGCCAGTTGAGGAAACTACTTCAAATGCCCTAGTATCTCAGTGTGATGGCTTTGGCTATGATTGGAGTGACCAAGCAGAAGAAGGTCCAACTAATTTTACTCTCATGGTTTATTCTTTAACAAGTTCAAACTCTGAGGTATCTAATGACTCAAATTGTTGTTACTCTTGTTTAGAATGTGTAAAAGATCTAGAAGAACAAAATAAACAATTAGTTAAAGACTTAAAAACAACTAGGATAAGTGTTGTCTCTTATAAAACTGGTTTAGAATCTGTAGAAGCTAGACTATTAGTCTTTAAGAAAAATGAGTTTGTGTATGAGGAAGATATAAAACTCTTAAAACGTGAAATCTATTTAAGATATTTAGATATTATAAAGCTTAAAAGGAAGTTAGAGTTGGCTACAAAAGAAAAGAATGAGGTTCAACTTACAGTACAAAAATTTGAAAATTCATCAAAAAGCCTAAGTAAACTTCTAGACAGACAGATAATGGATAAGTGTAAAATAGGATTAGGGTATAATGCTGTCCCACCTCCCTATACTGGGAATTTTATGCCACCAAAACCTAATTTAGTTTATCCTAGTCTAGATGATTTTGTTGATGTGAATGAGTCTGTTAGTGAGTCTGTAGTTGAAAAGCCTACTGTTAAGACTAATGAACCTAAGACTGCTAGGAAAGAAAATGGAGCCCCAATTATTAAGGATTGGGTGTCTGAAAGTGAGGAAGAAGATGTGCCTAAGGTTAAAACATTTGAGATATTTAATAAACCTAGTTTTGCTAAGATAAACTTTGTTAAGTCTACTAAGCAAGTAAAAACTCCTAGGAAAACATTAGTTGGTAAAAATAGGCAAAACACACCTAGTCCTAGAGGGAACAAGAGGAACTGGAACCAACAGATGTCTAAAAGATTATGAAATGATTTTGAGATGATCAATAAAGCTTGTCATGTATGTGGTAGTTTTGATCATTTGAAGAATGATTGCAATAACTGGTATAATAATGAAAGATTTACAAAACCAGTTTGGACTAATATTCAAAGGGTGAACAAACAGAATTTCTCTAAATTAACTCACCCCAGTCCAAAAAGAAACATGGTTCCAAGAACAATCTTAACTAGGTCTGGCCCAATTTCACTTAAAACTGCTAGACCAGTTAATACTGTTCAACCAAGAATAGCAGTGAATAATGCAGGACCTATGAAAAATGTTATTAATAATGCATATTCAACCACTAGAAGGCCTTTTAACAAAATAATAGCAGCTAATAACAGTAATTTTACTAAAAAAGTTAATACTGTTAAGGGAACAAAGGTTAATACTGCTAGGCCAAAAGCAGTTCTTAGTGCTGTTAAGGGAAATAAGGGAAATATTGTTAAGGCCTCAGCATGTTGGGTTTGGAGACCAAAGCATAAAGTTTTAGACCATGTCTCCAGTAACAATGGTGCATCAATGTCCTTTAAAAGATTTGACTATATTGATGCACATGGCAGATCCAAGTCAATAATGGCTTGGGTCCCTAAAAGAAACTAATTTTCCTATCATTATGTGTTGGGCAATCCACATCAAGATTTGAAGAATAAAGGAGTGATTGATAGTGGATGCTCTAGGAAAATGACAGGAAACAGATTCTATCTTACAAATTATGAAGAAATTGATGGAGGATTTGTTGCCTTTAGAGGTAATTCCAAAGGAGGGAAAATTACTAGGAAAGGTAAAATAAAAACTGGTAAATTAGATTTTGAAGATGTGTATTTTGTAAAGGAACTAAAGTTTAACCTCTTTAGTGTCTCACAAATGTGTGACAAGAAGAATAATGTTCTTTTTACTGATATTGAATGTGTTGTTCTGTCTCCAGACTTTAAGTTAACTGATGAAAGTCATGTTTTACTTAAAGTTCCTAGAAAGGATAACATGTACAGTGTTGACTTAAAGAATGTTATTCCTCAAGGAGGTCTCACTTGTCTCTTTGCAAAAGCCACACAAGATGAATCTAATATTTGGCATAGGAGGCTTGGACATGTAAATTCCAAAACAATGAATAAACTGGTATGGGGAAACCTTGTAAGAGGTTTACCTTCAAAACTTTTTGAAATTAATCAAACCTGTGTTGCTTGTCAGAAGGGAAAAGCAACACAGAGCTTCTTGTAAGACCAAAATAGTCATCTCAATCAGCCAACCATTACAAATGTTACACATGGATTTGTTTGGCCCAACATTTATAAAGAGTTTAATGAAGAAGATGTACTACCTAGTTGTCATAGATGATTTTAGTAGGTTTAGTTGGGTTTTTTTAGCCACTAAGGATGAAACAAGTGAAATCCTTAAAACATTCATAACAGGCATAGAAAATCTAATAGACCTTAGGGTGAAAGTGATTAGATGTGACAATGGGACTGAATTCAAGAATAGGGTCATGAATCAGTTCTGTGAAATGAAGGGTATTAAAAGAGAATTTAGTGTTGCTAGGACTCCACAACAAAATGAAGTAGCTGAAAGGAAAAATAGGACACTAATAGAGGCTTTTAGGACTATGCTAGCTGATTCAAAATTACCAACAACTTTCTGGGCAGAAGCAGTTAATACTGCTTGTTATGTCCAAAATAGGGTGTTAGTTATCAAGCCTCACAACAAGACCCCTTATGAACTTTTTCTAGGTAGAAAACCTTCTTTGAGCTTCATGACACCATTTGGGTGTCCTGTTTCAATCCTTAATACCATAGATCCCCTAGGTAAGTTTAATAGAAAGGCTGATGAAGGGTTCTTTATAGGATACTCTACCAATAGCAAAGCATTCAGAGTATTCAACAATAGAACTAGGATAGTAAAAGGGAACCTGCATGTACAATTTAGTGAAAATACATCTAATATTGCAGGAAGTGGACCTAATTGGATTTTTGATATAGATGCACTAACAAAATCAATAAATTATAAGCCAGTTGTTACAGGAAATCAGTCTAATGGTAATGCAGGTACAAAAGCATGTGATGATGTAGGTAAAGCTAGAATGGAGACAGTACCTGGAAAAGATTACATTCTACTACCAATGTGGCCTGCTGATCTACTATTCTCTTAGAATTCAAAGGATTCTCCTGATGCTGGATTTAAACCATCAGGGGAGGAAGAAAAGATGGATACTGAAGATCCAGGGAATGAAAGTGAAGCTTCAGGGAAAGATAGTAAGGTTCCAAGTACAGAGGAGCCAAGAGAGGATCAAAGAGTTAATCAAGAGTTAGATGCTAGTATTAACAGCACTAACAATATTAATACTGCTAGTAATGGAAACAACACTAACATTGTTAATGCTGTTAGTTCAACTGTTAATGCTGCTAGAATAGAAGTTAATGCTGTTGATCCAAAAACAAGCATTGAACTTCCAAATGATCCAAATATGCCTGAATTGGAAGATATTGTTTATTCAGTTGATGATGAAGATGTTGGTGCAGAGGCTGACATGAACAATCTAGATGCATTTATGCCTGTCAGTCCTATTCCAACTATAAGAATACACAAAGATCATCTAGTTGACTAAATCATTAGAGACTTGAATTCAACACCTCAAACCAGAAGGATGACAAAGAATATGACTGAACATGTTATGTTTAGCTCAGTACAGTAGAGGACCAACCATAAAGACTTTCAAAATTGTTTGTTTGCTTGCTTTTTATCTCAAGAAGAACCCAAAAAGGTAATCCAAGCATTGAAGGATCCAAGTTGGATAAAAGCTATGCAGGATGAGCTTCTACAATTCAAATTACAAATGGTTTGGACCTTGGTGGATTTACCAAATGACAAAAGGGCCATAGGCACTAAATGGGTTTACAAGAACAAGAAGGATGAAAGAGGTATTGTGATAAAGAAAAAAGCAAGGTTAGTTGCTTAAGGGTACACACAAGAAGAAGGAATAGACTATGATGAATTTTTTGCTCTAGTTGCCAGAATTGAAGAAATCAGGTTATTCTTAGCCTATGCCTTATTTAAAGACTTTATGGTGTACCAGATGGATGTCAATGGTGCTTTTCTTTATGGTAAGATTGAGATGAAGTCTATGTTTATCAACCACCAGGATTTGAAGATCTAGACTTCCCTGACAAAGTATACAAAGTAGAAAAGGCATTTTATGGATTGCATCAAGCTCCTGGAGCTTGGTATGAGACCTTGTCCGCTTATTTGTTAGAAAATAGGTATCAGAGAGGACAGATAGACAAAACTTTGTTTATCAAGAGGGACCAAGGTGATATTCTAATAGTACAGGTATATGTAGATGATATCATTTTTGGGTCTACAAAGAAGAAGTTATGCACAGAGTTTAAAAAGATGATGCATAAGAAGTTTCAAATGAGTTCTATAGGTGAACTCACATTCTTCTTAGGACTGCAAGTAAAGCAAAAGAAGGATGGGATTTTTATTAGTCAAGACAAGTATGTGACAGAGATTTTGAAGAAATTTGGCTTTAGTGATGTCAAAACAGCAAGCACACCCATGGAAACCCATAAGCCTTTACTCAAAGATACAGATGGTAAAGATGTAGATGAACACATGTATAGATCCATGATTGGATCATTGATGTATTTAACTTCTTTAAGGCCTGATATAATGTTTGTTGTATATGTATGTGCCAAATTCTAAGTTAACCCTAAAGTGTCACATCTTCATGCTGTGAAAAGAATTTTTAGATATCTTAAAAGTCAACCTAAATTGGGCCTTTGGTATCCTAAGGATTCACCTTTTAACTTGGTGGCATATACTGACAGTGACTATACAGGAGCAAGCTTAGATAGGAAGTCCACAACAGGAGGTTGTCAATTCCTAGGGTCTAGATTGATTTCATGGCCATGCAAGAAGCAAACTATAGTTGCTTCAAGTTGCTGTGGTCAAGTGCTTTGGATTCAAAACTAATTGCTAGATTATGGGTATAACTTTATGCATACAAAGATCTATATTGATAATGAGAGTATTATATACATAGTTAAGAACCTTGTTTTTCATTAAAAAACAAAGCACATTGAGATTAGACATCACTTTATCAGAGATTCTAATGAAAAGAAGCTAATTAAAATGATCAAGATTCATACTGACAAGAATGTTGCAGATTTGCTTACAAAAGCATTTGATGTAAGTAGATTTCAATATCTGATTACTAGTATTAGAATGCTAAAATTTTAAAGTCTTGATTAAGAAAATGGTGAGGTAAAAAAATAGAGAGAATTAGTGAGATTAAAAATAGAGAGAGATGTGTGATAAAAACAGACAGAGTGATTTGGTGAGCTAAAAGAATTAAGAGAAATAAAAAACAGACAAGAGAATTGTGAGCTAAAATAATTAAGAGAAATTAAAAACAGACATAGTGATTTGGTAAGCTAAAAGAATTGAGAGAAATCAAAAACAGACAGAGAGAATTGTGAGCTAAAAGAATTGAGAGAAATTAAAAACCGACAGAGAGAATTGTGAGCTAAAAGAATTGAGAGAAATTAAAAATAGACAGAGAGAATTTGTAAGTTAAAATATTAATTTGATGATGGAAATGCTGATTATAAAGGAATTAGAGTTAATGCTGGTAATTCAAAGTTAATGATGCTTGGCATAAACTTACTGCTGCTAGAAAAAGTTAATGCTGCTAGGCATAACTTACTACTGTTGGTTGTAAGTTAATTGTGCTAGGCTTAACCTATTGCTGAGTTACTACTGCTGGGTTTCTTACTACTACTAGTTGAAAGTTAATGTTGTTAGGCATAACTTATAATTGGTATTGAACGTTAATGCTGTTGAGGGTAGTTTCATAAATACTTCGATTAAGGGTTTCATTTAATCATTTAATCGATTTCAATCTTTCATATACTCTCTAATCATAAACCCTAACTTAATTTTATCTTTTATCATCTAAACCCAACATAATAACAACCCTACCGTTTGCTGATACACATAATTTAGTCGTGTTTTTAGATAAACCCGCTAAAAGTGAAGGGTTTAAACAAATTGTTGATTTTCTCAATGAAAGTTCTATAAGATATGCTTTAACTGTTAATCCTACAATATACACTTCGTGCATTCAACAATTTTGGGCTACTGCAAACGTGAAAACTGTTAATGGAGAAGTTCAGTTACAAGCCCTAGTAGATGGGAAGAAAGTGATTATCATTGAGACAAGTGTAAGAAGAGATCTTCAATTGGACGATGCTGAAGGAATTGTATGTCTACCCAATGCTGATATTTTTGAGCAACTTGATTTAATAGGGTATGAAAAACCTTCTTAGAAACTTACATTTTACAAGGCTTTCTTTTCTCCTCAATGGAAGTTTTTGATTCATACTATTCTGCAATGCCTAAGTGCTAAGTCTACTGCATGGAATGAATTTAGTAGCACTATGGCCTCTGTAATAATCTGCTTAGCCACAAACCAGAAATTCAACTTTTCTAAGTATATCTTTGAAATTATGGTGATGAATGTGGATAGTAGTGTCAAATATCTAATGTATCCAAGGTTTGTGCAAGTCTTTCTGAATTAACAAGCTGATGATATGTCAAATCATAAAAATATTTATGTTACCCCCTCTCATACTAAGAAGATATTTGGGAATATAAACAAGGAAGGGAAAGGTTTTTCTAGAAGAGTTACACCTTTATTTCTAACCATGATGGTTCAAGCTCAAGAAGAAATGGGTGAAGGTTCAGCTAATCCTGCTGATCCCCATCACACACCTATTATTACTCAACCATCAACATCTAAACCCGAGAAGAAACAAAAACCAAGGAAGCCAAAGAGAAAAGGCACTAAGATTTCTTAATCCAATGGTCCTATAGAGCCTATAGCAGATGAGGCTGCCAATAAGGAAAATGTACCTACATATTCCAATGATCCACTGCTTAGTGGTGAGGATAGTCTGAAACGCAATGATTTGATGGAAATTTGTACCAAATTGCAATAGAGAGTCCTTGACCTGGAAAATACTAAGACTGCTCAAGCACAGGAGATTTCAAGTTTGAAGTTGAGAGTCAAGAGGTTAGAGAAGAAAAGAGGGTCAAGAACTTACAAGCTCAAAAGACTATTCAAGGTTGGTAGATCTACACAAGTTGTTTCCTTTGAAGATGAATGTTTGGGTGATCAGGAGGATGCATCCAAACAAGGGAGGAAAATAAATGACATTGACAAAGATGCAGAGGTTACTTTGGTTAATGAAACTCAAAGGGCGGTATGGTGATGATTTGGTGTTTGACATAAGTGTTCTTGATGGTGAAGAAGTGTTTATAGGACAGGATGTGGTTGAGAAGGAGGTTAGTATTGCTGATCCAGTTACTACTGCTGGTGAAGTAGTTACTACTGCTACTGCTGAAGTTAGTGTTGCTACAACAATTACTACTAAAGAGATCACTTTGGCTCAAGCATTGGCTGAATTGAGGAGTGCAAAACCTAAGGTTGTGGTACAAGAGCCAGTGCAGAGTACAACCACAACCGCACCCTTAACAATACCCAAAGCTAAAAGCATTACTTTTAGAGACCCTGGTGAATCTATAACAAGAACAACACTAACACCAATACCTTCAAACATCAAGGATAAAGGAAAAGCTAAGATGATTGAACTTGAGAAGCCTTTGAAAAAGACAAAACAAATAAGACTTGATGAAGAACTTGCTTTCAAGCTACAAGCTAAAGAAGAAGAACAAGAAAGACTTGCAAGAGAGAAGGCTGAGAAAGTTGAAGAAGGCAACATTTCATAGGATAATGTGTAAGCAATGATAGAGGCTGATAGGTTATTGGCTGAAAAATTGCAAGCAAGAGAGCAAGAAATTGACAGATGAAGAGAAGGCAAGATTGTTTGTAGAACTCTTGGAGAAGAGAAAGAAACACTTTACAGCATTAAGAGCTCAAGAAAAGAGGAACAAGCCACCAACTAAAGCATAAAAGAAAAGTACAATGTCAACTTATCTGAAACACATGACTGGTTACAAGCAAAGTCAATTGAAGAACAAGTCATTTGCAGAAATTCAGAAGTTATTTGATAAAGCCATGACAAGGTTAAACATGTTTGTTGATATGGATACTGAGTTGGTGAAAGAGAGCTCAAAGAAAGCTGAAGTAGAGATGGCACAAGAGAGTAGTTCTAAGAGAGCAGGAGAAGAGCTAGAACAAGAGGTAGCAAAGAAACAGAAAATGGAAGATGATAAAGAGAAAGAAGATCTTAAATAATGCTTTGAGATTGTACAAGATGAAGAAGTGGCAATTAATGCTATACCTCTAGCTACCAAGCCTGCAGTTATTATTGATTACAAGATTCACAGAAAAGGAAAGCAAGGCTATTATGAAATAATGAGAGCTGATGGAAGTTCCAAGATATACTTATTGTTTAGTCAGCTGATGAAAATCTTTAACAGAGAAGATTTGGAAACTCTATGGAAGTTGGTTAAAGTTAAGCATGGGAATACAAGGCCAGAAGAAGGCTATGAAAGAGTGTTATAGAGTGATCTAAAGACTATGTTTGAACATCATGTAGAAGATCTAATATGGAGGAATTTACAAGGAAAGAAAGTATTGCTTTGGAGGCTATATGATTCCTGTGGAATACACTTTATGAGGTTTAAAGATATGCATTATGCTAGTAGACAAGAGATATCCCCTTACACCAGCAACAATCACTGATATGCTAAATAAGAAGCTAAAATCTGATTATTAGAATGAAATGTGTCATCAGCTTCTTAAGCTTATGACAAAGCAGCTCAAGAAATAGTGAAGTGTTTGGAAGCATCCTCCTGGTGATTATGAAGCTTTTAATAAAGAAACTTGATGATTTTGAAGATAATTATCAAGTTTAGGGGAGGATTGTTGGGATTAAAAGCCTCTTGATGTTGTTTGGAAGTTACTACTGCTAAGTGGAGGTAAGACTGTTAAGTTAGTGCCGCTGGTACAAAAGTTACTACTGTTGGTGTGAAAGTTACAACTGCTTAAAGATTATAATTGCTGGAAGAGTTTATGCTGACAGAGAAGAGATCAAAGACTTATCAGAAAAAAGATAGAGATTTATTATGTGATAAGTATGAGATATTTTTGTAAAAGATATGTATAAGTTATTTGTTTAAAAGATCATGATAACTTAGGAAAATATTGTAAGCCGGTTAGGACTCCTTGGTGTATAAAAGGAGGTCCTAGGGCATAGAGTTAGATATCTAGAAATCATTTGTTTTGATATCAATATAGCTTCAAGGTTTTGTAACCCTAACACTATTAAGAGTGTTCGTATTATATTGAGGCTGAAAGTTTGGTAAACTGTTTGTTATTGATCTTATTTATTACTGTTTCATTGAAATTCTTCTTAGTATCATTGACTAGATTCCGCATAGTCTTTGATATTCACAATCAAAGTTTATATCATAGTTGTTTTGGATTTATTCAATACAACTTTGGCTTATACAAGCTAAGTAAGATTTGTTCTATTGGGATCAACAATCCGGTTGATAAAACTATGCCACTTAGAACATAAGAACAAATGGATCTAAGACTTAGCTTGAAATTAAATTAACATGCCACACTATCATAATCGAATCTTCATACCACAAACATCATCTAACCAAGCACATAAAGGGACTAGCCCCTCATATTAAATAAAGACATAATTCCAGAAAATAATGCATTCATAAACATAATGAGAGTCCTTACAAAAGTATTGCAAAAGCTTAAAGGAATGAAAACTAAGAAATGACAAACTTATGACTTAGAGGGATCCTTCCTCCTTCTTGGCTTTCCTGGAGCTTCTTCCTAACTTTCCTAGACTTAGGTGGCTTTGGAGAGGAGTGGTGGCTATGAGGATTAGGATTTAGGGTTGGAGAATAGTGAGGTGTGTGTTAAAATAAGGCATAGGGGTCTCCTATTTATACTATAATTTTATGTCGGTTCCAGGGCCTAAAGGGGTGTCCAAAGTCAGTTTAGAGGGTCTAGATCCTTCTTGATTATTCAGGTTTCTTCTAGAGTGAAATGAAAAACGTGGGCTCCAAAAGCCGGGCGACATGACCTCCTGTCGGGCGGCACACTGTTCTACCGGGCGCCAGACTCTCTAGCCGGGCGACTGAGAGGTCGCTGGTGGAATCTTTTTGTTGGGTTTTTCGTTTAAGGTTCTTGCTCGAGTTGTGCTTGGCCGTGGGCCTTCATACTTCACCATATCTTCATTACAAATTGATCTCAGGTCTTGGAAGCTTGAGTAATTAGATTTCTTCTCCTTTGAGATGATTCTGCTCTTGATCCTTACACGAGATTCTTCGTACTTGAGATAATCTATGCATGTTCGTCTCTCCTTTTCTTGTTTTCTTGTATTTGGCTGCAATTACACTAGAAAGTATATTTTGATATAATCGAGTAATAAATCCATAGGTAACTGACCAAATAACTAATACAAAAGTATAAATAACACTCCCAAAACATACTCAATTTAAGCGTTATCAAATCCCCCCCCCCCCCACACTTAAACTTTGCTTGCCCTTAAGCAAATCTAGAAAACAATTTCCTCAAATGAGATGCAATTTACCAAGCAAAAGTACTTGATAAATCAAAGTGTACACATCAAAGAAACTTGCTAACTGTTTTTAATGGAAAATGGTACAGGTGTATGATTTTGGTTTATAAAACCGAAGTATACAAACCACCATGTTGCTAGCTATCGCTTACCACTATCCTATATGAATTTCGAGATAAACATATCAGTGTGTCACGACTTAGCACATTGGCTAATCGACACCAATTTTTCTTCATCTTCCTTTATCTTTATAAGATTTAGCACATTGGCTTTATTCATTATCATTCATCATTTTTTTGATTCGATCAACCTCTGATCAACATACTAGTAAAGGATTATATGTCCTTAAACATGGAGCTAGCAACTTTCTCAAAAATTCATAAGGATTTCCTACATATCTACCATCGATCCATGTAGCTAGCAACTAACCTGTAGGCTTCGGTTATTTAGGTAGAGCTAAACAATGTGTAATATTTTTTCTTTTAAAAAGGATGGTATAACTGACAAATGAAAAAATATTTTTTCTTTTAAGCGTATCTTGAAAACAAACTGGTGTTATTCTGATAGATTTCTTATCATGTGTATACACTTATTACTGGAGCATATTTTGTTTTAATTTTTGAAAACAACTAGATTACCAGGGCAAACAATTTTTAAGTCAGCTCAAAAAAAAATTAAAAACAACCTCGTTTTCCCTATTCTTCCCCCATACTTACATTTAGCATTGCCCTCAATGCGGTAAAATGGACAAAAACTAAAATAGGGAAATAAGAGAGAAACCATGTGTCCATGCATTGCAGTAGTACTTGAGGTACCAAGTGCGTCATTTCCTGCTAGAATCTGAAATACAAAAGAAATGCAAACAAACATATATATTTTTTAATGTCGCACCTCCACACTTAACTTTTATTGCGGGTGCGGACGTTAACTAATTAACTTAAATACACGGGTTGCCTCCCGAGAAGCGCTTGACTTTTGAGTGAGTCGTTAGCTGGACTCGTATGCTTCTTTCATTTCTTTTCAAGTGATGACCCTTCACTTGGGACATACAAAACATTCTCGATCACTATTCCTTTCCCAGTTTCGTCTAAATCATACAGCTTAGCTTCGTTACAGGTGTTTTCCATTACACTGTAGATGTATGGTTTTTTTGATGCCCATGGCATGGTCTCACGGTAGTTGGCTGGAAATGATGCCATTATTGGAATAGCTTTCATTCTTCCGTCCTCACTTATGAGGTGAATCTCTTCTATGGTAAGTTTATTTAAATGCTCCTCATCGTGGTAGAGTTTAACACGGTGTCCATTAACAATGAAGCTTCCTCATATTTGTCATACAATTCAACATATCTGGATGGATAACCATGTTTGACTATAAACGGTCCATACCACTTTGATCTAAGCTTTGGAGCTTTGAATTTGTACTTAGAGTTATAAAGGAGAACTTTGTCTTCGGCCTTAAATTCTTTTCTAACTCTAAGTTTCTTATTATGATAAGCTTTGGTTCGGGCTTTGTAGAGTTTGGAGTTCTCGTATGCTTAAAGTATTAATTCATAGAGCCCATGTAACTGTAAAAATCGTTTTTCTCCTACAATCTTAAGATCACGATTGTAGCTTTGCAGTGCTCAGTAAGTACGATGTTCTATTTCAAATGACAAATGACACATTTTTCCATAGAGAAGTTGGTATGGAGTGGTACCAATTGGAGTTTTGTAGGCTGTACAAAATGCCCGCAGAGCGTCATCTAATTTTCATGACTAAATAGATGGATTGTCCTTAATTGTCTTTTTGAGGATTCTTTTTAAGGCTCTGTTGGTGTTTTCAACCTGACCACTGGTTTGTGGATGATAAGCTGTGGCTATACGATGATGTACTCCATACTTTCTCAAGATTTTCTCCATTTGACGATTACAAAAGTGAGTTCCTCTGTCGCTAATTAAAGTTTTTGAAATTCTGAAATGAGAGAAAAGCTTTTTCAAGAAATTAACTATAACTCGTGCGTCTTTAGTGGGTAAAGCTTCGACTTCTGCCCATTTGGACACGTAGTCAATTGCGACAAGAATGTATTCGAACTTATGGGATTTCAGAAAAGGTCCCATGAAATCAATTCCCCATATGTTGAAATTTCACTAACTTGGATGTTGTTCAAAGGCATCTCGTCTCTTCGTGAAATGTTACCAAAACGTTGACAGGCATCACAGTTTTGTACTAGAGTCTGTGCTTCTTTGAATATTGTTGGCCAATAGAATCAAGCATCAAAAACTTTCTTTACGGTAATCGATGGTCCATAATGTCCCCTAGTGGGTCCATAATGACATTCATCTAGAATTTTTTAAGTTTCTAAACCGTGAACACATCTTCCAATCATGCCATTGGGGCATGCTTTAAATAGATACGGTCCGTCCCAGAAACAGTGCTTAAGTTCTGAAAAGAACTTACAACGCTGAGCGTAGGTTAATCCTTTTCTTATAATTCCTCCAACTAGGTAGTTGGCAAAGTCGGCAAACCACGGGCTCTCTTCCTCGTCGGTTTTGATATTCATGAGAAACTCATTAGGGAACTCGTCATTTATTTCCTCGTCCTTGAGTTCTTTGAGATTAGGTTTCTCAAGTCGCGATAAGTGGTCTTGTGCGACGTTTTCTGCTCCCTTTTTATTTTTGATTTCGATATCGAATTCTTAAAGCAGTAAAATCCAACATATAAGACGTGGTTTGGCATCTTGTTTCGAAAACAAATATTTTATTGCAGGGTGATCCATGAACACAACTATTATTGAAAGAACAAGGTACGATCGAAACTTGTCGAATGCAAAAACTACAGCGAGTAACTCTTTTTCGGTCACCGTATAGTTTTGTTGTGCGCTATTCAGAGTTTTGCTAGCGAAGTGGATGGGTCGAAAATGTTTTTCTTCGCGTTGGCCTAGCACGGCTCCTATGGCAAAATTTCTTGCATCACACATAATTTCAAATGGTAGCGACCAATTAGTTGAAACCATGATAGGTGTGTTCGTTAACTTTTCTTTGAGAGTGTCGAATGCCTTATTGCACTCTTCATCGAAGTTAAAGACTGAGTCTTTTTTGAGAAGTTTCGTCATGGGTCGGGAGATTTTGGAAAAATCTTTTATGAACCAGCAATAAAATCCAGCATGTCCTAAGAAACTTCTAACGGCTTTGACGTTAGTGGGTGGTGGTAACTTAGCTATCATGTCGATTTTTGCTTTATCGGCCTCTAGTCCTTTACGGGAGACTTTGTGTCCCAGCACAATTCCTTCGGTCACCATAAAGTGACACTTTTTCTAGTTTAGAACTAGGTGTATTTGTTTACATCAAATTAGCATCTGCCTCAGATTATTTAAGCACGAATTGAATGAATCTCCAAATACTAAGAAATCGTCCATGAAGACTTCCATGGAGGTTTCAAGCATATCCTGAAAAATTGCAATCATGCACCTTTGAAAAGTTGTTGGTGCGTTGCAAAGACCAAAAGGCATACGCTTGTAGGCATAGGTTCCATAAGGGCAAGTAAAAATGGTCTTTTCCTGATCGGCTGGTTCGATAGGAATTTGAAAATACCCGTAAAAATCCGTCGAGAAAAAAAAAGAACTTGTTCCCGGCTAATCTTTCCAGCATTTGATCCTTGAAGGGTAAAGGAAAATGATCCTTTCGGTGGCTTCATTCAACTTACGCTAGTCGATACAAACATGCCATCCTGTTACTGTTCGTGTTGGAATGAGTTTGTTGTCTTTATTTGTCACAACAGCCATTCCTCCTTTTTTGGGCACGCAATGCACCAGACTTACCCAAGGGCTATCTTCGATGGCATAGATGATACCCGCATCTAGAAGTTTGATAATCTCTTTTTTAATGACTTCTTTCATGTTTAGGTTAAGTCGGCATTGTCTCTAAATGACTGGTTTGACATCGTCCTCAAAATTGATTTTGTGTTTGCAAAAGGAAGGGCTAATCCTTAGAATATCAGATGTTTTCCATGTGAATGTTTCTTTACGGTTTTTTAGAACTGAAACAAGTCGTTCCTTTTCATTATGTTCGAGTAAAGCTGATATGACTACTAGGAGAAGCGAATTTTCCTCTAGAAAGGCATATTCAAGATGTTTTCGAAGAGGTTTCAACTTAAGATCGGTTGGTGGATCTTGGATAGATGTCCTGATTCTTAGTTCATCTTTTGATGGTAACTCCTCAAAATCGTCTTTGACTTCATCCTCTTGAACATTCCCTGACATGAATTCATTGAATTCTTTGTCGAGTGCTGTTTCGCTTATCTTTTTTGATGTATTTAGGAATGGTTTAGAATCGCCGAGCAGAGCATCGAGTTCATCCTCAATTATTTCATCGATAACATCCATGCATAAGCATGTGTCGTTATTCACGTGAGAATGCTGCATAGCTTTATCGATGTGAAAGGTGGCTTTATCTTCTCTAATTCCTAAAATAAGTTCTTTGTTCTTAACTCTTATGATGGCATTGGCAGTATGCAAAAATGGTCTTCCTAAAATTAGAGGGACTCTATCATCTTCCTCCATTTGCAGGATAATGAAATCTATAGGGAACACGAATTTTCCAACTTGAACGAGCATATTCTCAGCAACTCCCATAGGGTACTGGTAAGTATGATTTGCTAGGTGGATACTCATCCTTGTGGGTTTCAGAGTTGTTCCAGAAAGTGCAGCGTATAGTGAATACGGACTGGTAAGTATGATTTGCTAGGTGGATACTCATCCTTGTGGGTTTCAGAGTTGTTCCAGAAAGTGCAGCGTATAGTGAATACGGAATCAGATTAATACTTGCGCCAAGATCAGCCAAGGCAAGATATTCAACTGAGTTTACAAGTTTGCAAGGGATTAGAAAACGTTGGGGTCTCCAAGCTTTGGTGGGATCTTGTTTTGAAGAATCGCTGAGCATTCCTCAGTTAAGAAGGCAGCAGAGATTTGCTCCATCTTACTTTTGTTGCTTACAAGATCTTTCAAAAACTTGCCATAATTAGGCATGCCTGCCAGGACGTCAACGAGGGGTACGTTGATCCTGACTTCTTTGATCATGTCTAAAAACTTGGCATATCGTGCCTCTATTTTTTCTTTGTTCAAACGTTGTGGATATGGAATTTTTGGTTAATAGGCTTTGAGTAGCGGTGTATCGGTCTGAGTTGGTTTCTTGGGTAGAGGTTTTTTGACTTCTTCTGCCTCGTCTTCACTATCATCAAAGAAGATGGTAGTTTTGGTGTTTGGGTTAGCTGGTGGGTTATAGGTCTTACCACTGCGTGTGAATACGACATTCACGTACTCATTTCGAGTAGGCGATGGTCGGTAAGGTTTTTTGGTTGATGTTGAAGATTTTGGATTGGTTTGGGTATTGCTAGGTAGTGTACCCGTGGGTCTTGAAGATTGTTGATCAAAAATTTTACAGAACTTTGTTTCAAGATCTTGAATTGCAGCTTGATGATTCTTTTGTCCTTGTTCGACTTTGGTTTTGAGATTGTAGAACTGGTTCTTGACAAAATCATTTGCTGTCTTTTGTGCTATAACAAATTCTCTCATGGTTTTTTTGAATTCTGATTCGTCTAGTTTCTTTTTTGGTAAACGTAGAATTGGCGGGTTCTCCTCACCAGGTTTGAGTTTTGATTTTCATGATGATCGCGCCAATTGCTAGTATTTCGACCATAATAATTTCCTCGATATCCTCCAGATGCATAGTTTGCTTTTTCCTCCTTGGGTCCTCTCATAGGTTTATCGTTGCAATCCGATGATGGATGGGGTCCTCCACTTTTGTTGCATCCATATCTCATTACTTTCATGTCTCCTCTGATCTCTTTGAATTGTAAATCAATCCTTGTCGTTAAGGCTTCCATTTTTTCCAATAATGGTGAATGTTCTTCACTTTCGGCGAAGGCAACAGTTTTACAAAGGGGTTTGGTTTTGTTCTCTTTTGACCAATCGAGTTTGAGAAGAACTCGATCCTCGAGCAACTGATGTGCTTCATTTGGGGTTTTGTAGAGGAAGATTCCTTCGACATCTAGGATAGCTTAGGTTGGTTCGTCTAGTCCATGGTAAAAGATTTGGATTATGGTTCCTCGTCCTAAACCATGTCCATGACAACTATGAAGTAGATCCTTCATGCGTAGCCAAGCATCGACTAGTTATTCGTGATGTTGTTAGGTAAAACCTTGAATTTCTCTCATGAGTCGGTCAAACATAGCGGATGGAAAGAATCGGCTTACGCCAAGCTTGTCTCATTTCTTCCTAATTGGTTATCACACCGGGACTTAGTTCGTTGAACCAAATCTTGGCTTCTGGGGATGATGGAAAAAGTTTTAGTTTGATGGCATCCGCGTTTGTGTCGCCATAACGGAATATTCCACATACTTTTATAAATTCGGCGATGTGCTTGTGCGGATCGGCCCATGAGCGTCCGTCGAATTATTGATCTTTGATCATGGAAAGATGGTGTCCTTTGACGATGAAGTGTCTCCATCAACCGCGATAATAGCGGCCCCGAGAGTGGGTGCTACGGCTCGATTGTTTCCCCACATGGGTTGGTCATCAACCATTGGGAAGGGTAGGTCAAAAAATGGGTTATAGACTACTTCGGCTTCAAAAAGATTCTTGAAAGGTGGATATTTGGTTTTTGGAACTCGGTCTTCAATGGGTATGAACTGGTTTCGCTTCTTTTTCTTTCTTAAGGTTTGGTGGATAAAACGTTCGGGTTTGGGATAAGGAGTAATTGGGTTTTGTCCAGCAGAACGTGTTGGCATTCAAAGGCAAAACTCAAATAAGATCAAACCCAAAAGGATTAGAAAGATTGGATAAAAGGTGGATTTTTGTCAAAAGCTGCTGCGCCGGGCGGCAGAGGGCTCGTCGAGGGGCTGTGCCGGGGTGGCAAAGTGTTGCGCCGGGTGGCTCCAAGGGTTCTGTGACTTTTTTTTGTTTTAAAAAAACGTGGCACCTGGGGACAATGGAATCACGAGACCTAAATCGTAAAACACGATCAAATCCTCGACAACGGCGCCAAAAACTTGATGCGTGTGATACGGGTCAGTTTTAAATTTATAACTCGGTATAACAAATTCTTAAGCAACACATACGAGCAAGTGTACTCGTCCGTAGTAGCAAGATATTGAATGGTAAGTCGGGATCGTTCGCGCGGATTTGGGTGTTTCGACTTGATAAAGATTTCGATGATAAAAGTCCTAAGATGCAAGCAAGCAATAATGAAAGTGATTCAATAATAAATAGATGAACTTGGTTGGATTTAGTTTGAGAATTCGATTCGATATGAAGGTGGCAAAGACTAACAAGTTAATTAAAAGAATTAGAGGTTATCCAATCTATTGTTTTTAAAACTTTTTGCCTTCGTCAAGACTCTTAGTGACAAAAACAAGCATTAGGTGCAATCAATCAATTCAAGACAAAGACAACCTCTATGAGTTTGATTCGTGGTTCGTTTCACAAACCATAGACATAGATAATTATGTTCCTAGTTATACCAAAAATGGTCAATACAAAAGATAGTTGATCATAGACAAAAAAGCGACAATTGATTGATTAACAATATCCCTTTCGGCTTATGATATTCTCAACAAACAATCCGGTTGATAAAACTATGCCACTTAGAACATAAGAACAAATGGATCTAAGACTTAGCTTAAAATTGAATTAACATTCCACACTATCATAATCGAATCTTCATACCACAAACATCATTTAACCAAGCACATAAAGGGACTACCACTCATATTAAATAAAGACATAATTACAGAAAATAATGCATTCATAAACATAATGAGAGTTCTTACAAAAGTATTGCAAAAGCTTAAAGGAATGAAAACTAGGAAATGACAAACTTGTGACTTACAGGGATCCTTCCTCATTCTTGGCTTTCCTGGAGCGTCTTCCTAACTTTCCTGGACTTAGGTGTCTTTGGAGAGGAGTGGTGGCTATGAGGATTAGGATTTAGGGTTGGATAATAGTGAGGTGTGTGTTAAAATGTGGCATAGGGGTCTCCTATTTATACTACAATTTTATGTCGGTTTCAGGGCCTAAAGGGGTGTCCGAAGTCGGTTTAGAGGGTCTAGATCCTTCTTGGTTATTTAGTTTTCTTCTAGAGTGAAATGAAAAATGTTGGCTCTAAGAGCCGGGCGGTACGGCCTCCTGCTCGGTGGAACACTATTCTGTCGGGCGGCAGACTCTCCAGCCTAGCGGCTGAGAGGTCGCTGGTGGAATCTTTTTGTTGGATTTTTCGTTTAAGGTTCTTGCTCGAGTTGTGCTTGGCCATGGGCCTTCGTACTTCACCATATCTTCATTACAACTTGATCTCAGGTCTTGGAAGCTTGAGTAATTAGATTTCTTCTTCTTTGAGATGCTTTCGCTCTTGATCTTGACACGTGATTCTTCGTACTTGAGATAATCTCTGCATGTTCGTCTCTCCTTTTCTTGTTTTCCTGTATTTGGCTGCAATTACACTAGAAAGCATATTTTGACATAATCGAGTAGTAAAACCATAGGTAACTGACCAAATAACTAATACAAAAGTATAAATAACGCTCCCAAAACATACTCGATTTGAGCATCATCAGAAATCAATTTTCATTACATTACATAAAAGAGTGGTGTTGTAATCTACCATATCATGAAACTTACAAATGGGCTGGATTTTCCATTACATAAAAGAGGGGTATTGTAATCTACAAGTACAACATCTTGAAACTTACAAATGGGTTGGCTTGGGTAACTGCGTACAATTGCTTATTAGCTTCTCCTTCACAAAAGCTACTTTCAGCCCACTTGTTTTTGGGTGTTTAGTTCAGCGGGTATCTGCAATTTTAGGGGGTGTTTGGTTCAGCGTGTCTGCATTTCATGTTGTATCTTTTTATAAGTTAAGTGGGTCTTTTATGTTTACTCATTCGACCCGTTACAAATAAAGAGAAGTGGGTCTTTTATGTTTACTCATTCGACCCGTTACAGATAAAGAGAAGTGGGTCTTTTATGTTTACTCATAAAGAGAAATAATAGTTACTCTATAAAGAGAAGTAAACGTATCAAATCACAAGAGATACCGAACAAATCCACTCTTATTATCATTAAAATCAGAGTATACAAAAGCATGTTACACATCAATTCTTAGTTGAAATCACATGAAAATGTACATATAATTATTGGTATGCTTCTTTAATTCTTTTGAAATGCTCATGTATCCACGCCTGCACCGTCTTTCCATAAGATCTTTGAAGTAATTGCTAAAACTTTTCTTTTGCCTCTTTCTCAAACGCAAAATCCTGCAATTGTACATGAACCAAAGTTCCAAGTCAAGAATGCCACTTTATTGTCAAGGAAGGAATGCCTTCTCATGTTTGTATGTGTTGCTAACTTGAGACAAACTGCAAACTAGATTGTTTGAGACACTTCATTCTATAGAAATTCAAAAAGTGGTTCACTTGAGCATTTCATCAAACACGTATTATGCATAAACTCAACTTAACATGGTTCTTAGAGAGTAAATAAAGAATAAACTTTTACCATGGAGATTTGAGACGACACATGGATAATCAGAAGTCTCAGGTTGCATTGCGATCAAAGAACGGGATGTGGTGATCTTTTTTTTGTCAAAACCACATATGGTTATGTGAGCAGGAGATTGGGAAACGATTGATGGTTGATCTTGAGTTTGTGTGTGTGATAGATGTGATGATTTGATTTGTTTCTGTTTTCAAGATGAAGTAGAGAGTGGTTTGGGGGAAAAGATGAGGTATTTTTATTTCTATTAAACGACGTAGTTTTAGTAGGTTCTTACAGATAGGTTTTGTACAACAAAACCTCACATTACTTTCCCTTAGATTTTTACCTAAATATAGGGTTCGAAAACTTTAATATATGACTTTATAATCGTAATTTATAGTTGATAATTTTGTTAATTGTCTAAAGCATCATTTTTGGCAAATTTATGTGTATGTTTAACTATATCACATTTTGCAATGACGTTTTATTTTGATACGTTTGTAAGATAATACTTATTTTCAGGGGAGGATCAAGAGCATTAAATCATCAGGTGCACAAAAATTTTAGTACGAGTATAAAAGAAAAAAAGGATTAAAATGTACGATTTCATTTAAATTAAAATTAGAATTTTAACATATTTGACAAATTAAATAAAACAAGTATTTATGTAATACATAATTTTGGGACCGGGTTCATTTTGAAGAAATCAAGATTTTTAGCTACTATTTATAAAACTACGCGACAAAATTCCTTCCGGTGTTAACCGTTCCACCCACGTGAATCCCCCTAGCTACGACATTGATTTTTTTTTTGTTATGTTGTGTTGCCTTTTTTTCGTATAACTTTTATCCGTAAAAAATATAATGTATAGGTATTAGTCGTTGCATAGTTCACATATCAATATTTGGTTGAAAACAACTTTAAATCACTTAAAGGGGGCGGGACTTAGTGTTGTAAAAGTTCATATAGTTGTTAAGTGAACGTGAATTATTTGTGAATAATATTTGAAACTCAAATTAGGTTTAATTAAAAAAAATTTATTATAAATCCTAACGGCTATATATATTAAGGTTTTAAATATTTTGTCCGTTTCCTTCGTCGTAGGAGTGGCGAAGGAGCCTGATTTTTGCTAGTGGCGAGGCAAGGTGGTATGGTGGCGAGCAAAGTGGCGAGGTTACGTAGGAGTGGCGAGCTTGCTTCGCCACCACACCCCTCTCTCTTATGCTTTTACAACTACGAATGAATAGTACTTTTTTGTTTGTGCCATTGACTTTTTGCACCCTTAGCTTAGTTTCTTTAAATATTGCCAATTAACAAGTAGTCAATGAAGTAAGAACAGGTAAACAGGTGTGGTTTTTTCGGTTCGAGTTACTTAGGGAGAGCGAGTCTTTTTTGCTCAGATGTACGTGATCTCACTGGATTAATCACAGAACCGTTTTCGACCCTTCCCTAACTGCCAAAAAATATACACACGTAGCTAGGGCTGTGCATCGGGTCATAACCGACCCGAACCGAGTAAACGCGAACCGAAACCGAAACCGAAATTGGGTGAAAGGCTTAACCGAAACCGAACCGAATTGGACCTGAATCGGCTCGGTTTTTTTTTGGTTTTTTCGGGTCGGTTCGGTTTTAGACACCCAGAATCGACTTCCAAAAACTTTTCCATATGAAACTTAACTTTTTGGAGGGAAGTGTTGTTTAACAGTTAACTTATTCCATATGAAACTTTTCTATTGAGATATAACATGCACTAGAAGTTTGAGGTGGATATAGATAAGCAACAACTAAGAACATGCAAAGTTGCAAACCATTGACACCAATACGATGATCCATGTTGTTCCTTTTATTTGACCCCGATGACGAAGTTGTGGCAACATCTGTTGCATGTCTTTCATGCCTAAACGTCACGCCTTTGATAACTTCATTTATATACTTAAACCTTGTAATCATCGCAACTGAATTTTTAATAGTATTAGGAATGTGTATAGGAATCATTCCTATAGGAACATGTATGCCACATGAATGATGCTTGCGTGAGCTCATGTCGGTTTCTTTAAGGTTGTGACCATGATCATGATCATGGTTTGATGGTAATATGAAACAAAGGCATGTTCATTTTGATGTTTAAGGTTAGAGTTTCTATAGAAAGAAAACTGTATGAATTAAAAGTCAAAAGGTTTTCAGATGGTTTTTTTATGCGTATCATAGGAGGAAGGAGAAAAGTAGACCCAACTTTTTGTCTCTTTGAATTCCCACACGGTTTGAATCGGGTTTTAATCGGTTTTGTCGGTTTTCGGCCCAAACCGAAATTTGAGAAAACTATAAACCGAGAACCAAGCCGAAGGTTGGTTGGTTCGGTTCGGTTCACTCGGTTCGGTCGGTTTTGTCGGTTCGGTTCTTATTCGGTTTTGCTCAGCCCTATATCTGGTTCTAAGTGGGTAATTTGATTTAACTAATAATAAAACTTATCCAAGATCGAGTACCCACATGAAATAGTACATTAACAAATTACGATTGTATGAGATGAAGATACAAAATTATAGACAACTAGACATGTACGTGAATCCGTATGGCCATACGTCCAATAAACTTATTCATACTCTTTATTATTCTTAGTAAAGGGTGTGAAATCAATAATGGAGAACATAAACATCATACTCAACAATGGCATCTCCACTAGTAACATTGAAGAAATAAGTCCGAGCCTCAGCATACCCACTAGCGAATCGAAAAACGCCACTCCCTCCAACAACCGGAAACTCTCTAACTGCCGATAAAATAGGGTTTCTACCCAATATACTCAAAGAACTCCCATTAAACCTTTCATCATCAAACACATAATTTTGGACCATCATAAAACTAAATTCCTTAAAGTCTGCGGACGCATACATCCCTTGTGCTCTTCCCACACGGGTAGAGTTTCGTTCGGGTCCCACAGTCAAGAGGTTGTCAAATATGGCCACAAGCCCGAATGCACTTATGGAAGTGTTGGTTATGGGGGCTTCAGCCACACGGATAGCTGTTGCATTTGGACCGGCTACCACGTCATGGAAGAAGAAGTGGAGGTGTGTTAGGTTTTGTTTTCCATGTCGGAGTGGTGGCAAGCTGGTTGCAAAAGTTTGGGATTTTCCGTCGTACAGCAGGGAAAAAAGGATGACTAAGAATGTTATCGTGGTGGTGGCGGCAGCAGACGAGGTTGGGTTGTTCACCATGGTTGTGTTTTAGATTTATGAAATGGAAACGGTGGGTTAAGAAGTTTATGTTTTCTTTGCATGGTGCTTAGGGTTTTATACTTGAATTATAACCATGAAATTTCTTGAAAATTCTTCAAATTAAGACAATATACCCAATTGAAAAATCAGCTTGATAGTAAAATGAAGGTTGACTTGCATGGATTATTTTATGAACAACGAATATTTTTGACTCGTTCTAGCCATTTTGAACTAGTCGTTTATGGTATTTAATGATAAACATGCAATACCTAAGAGTAAATTTTAAATTTAGTCGAATAGTTTACACCCGATTACACCTTTCGTATTTTCCGCAAAGTACACTAACCGTTTCTGAGTTTGTCATAAGGACGAGACATGAAAAAATTGACAAAATGAGGGACGACAAGTGTACTTACTTTGCGGGAATGACGAGTGCAATTGTGTGTAAATCAGAAGGGCGAAATTTAAAATTTACTCAATAATTAATTTACAAAGATTTATTAATTAGTTACATAATTGTTTTCTTGGAAGAATTTACAAACTAGTAAAGCAATCACAGCGAAAAAGTATATCTAAACCAGTGAGGGATCGGACTGGCTGAAAGGGAGATGAGGAAATTGATGATGGTAGTGTTCATGGTAAATTGGTAATGCGTAAACGGGTTTGATATTGTTATTTATTCTGATTTTTGTAATAAGTTAAAATTTGAGATTGAAGATATAAACACATTTTTTGTTTAGACAAAAGAGAAATCACAAAACTTAATTGGAAAATCAAAAAGTAAGGTTGAAGACGAAGTATAAGAAAAGATTGAAATTCCCTCACGTTAGAGCACTTAATGACACTTTGATAACGGTCATTAGTTGAAAGGACGAAACATGAAAAGGTAACAAAATCATGGACAACTATTGTATTTATTCTGTGGGAAGGACAAATAGGGCGATTGTGTGTAATCGATAAGGACGAAATTTGAAATTTACTCAATAATTAGGTGGTGTTTGTTTTTTCTTTCTAAAATGCCTCTTAACATCATCTTAATCTGACTTGCTCAAACGCAGTTAGATATTTGAGTCATTAAGACTGTTTTTTTCATGTCATTCAGAGGCGGTAAGAGGCAAGCAGTGTTTAGAGGGTCTGTTTTTTTCTGATCGATAAGAAGCAGTAAGAGGCATAAATCTCTTATTGAACGTGAAGGGGGTGTCTAAACACCTTTTAATGTCTTTTTTTATTCTTAATTTTTCTTATTTTTTTGTTTTTATTTATTTTTTAGTTTGTTATGTTTTTTTATTTTGGTTTTTTTTTCATTTCATTTTTTTTTGTTTCACCTTTATCTTTTGTTACTTGGGGCCTCTCTCAAGTAACCGTAGTGGTTGTTCAAGCGTTTTTACTTAAGGTTAATGTGGTACTTCAGCTACATTTCATTGTACTTAACTGATTTTATGGTGTAATATATTTTATTGGGGAAATTCCTTTTTACCCAAAAAAATAAAAGTATTATATAGAATCATTGCATATATTTTTTTATGATTTTTTTATTGGTTTTTTTTTCTTGTTTCATCTTTTTCTTTTGTATTAAAAGTATTATATTTAAATTTTAAAAATTATAGTTTTACACATCTAGATATTTTTACAAAAACAAACAATTTTATTTGATTCAGATTCAGATTTCTCAACCACTTATTCATATTAAGATAGTAATTAGATTCAGGCTTTTCTACCATATATTCATATTCAGATGTGCGAATCAGATTTAGATTCAGAGCTTTTTAATAAACAAACAGCACCTAATATACAGAGATTAATTAACCGATTTCGTAATTATTTATTAAGACCGTTACTTTCCTAAGACTTTGAGTAAACGGATGAAGGATCTCCTACTCTCTTATACAAGCAGTTTTTGTTTCAATATCTCTTATATGTCTTCCAAAATCAAGTACTATTGATAATTGATAAAAAGATATCTTACTTGACACGTTTGAAGTTGTATGTAACATCGTTTCAATCGAAATATTTAAAACTATCTTTTTGAATTCCGACTATTTTGTGTACTCAGTGACATACAAACCAAGAAATCCTTATGTGGAAACTTGTTTTTTTCACTTGTGATACTAACAAGGCTCCCGCGCGTTGCAGCGGCGGGTACCCTGCAATCAAAATTCCTGAAGAATAATTTGTTTGATCATCATTTTTTTGTTACAATAGCTTCATAGATAGTTAGATTTTTATGTTGGACAACTCTATGTATAAGCAACATATTTCATATAACAATGGCGTACAACTCTATGGTGTGTGGCGTTTTGTATTATGCATAAAAAATCGCGTTTTGAAGTTTTTTTTTTATCATGAACCAGTTAACCTGGTTTGGCTTGTAGTTTAACCTTGCATCAAGGACCAGTAGTTTCCGCATTCGTGTTATGAAAAAGTTAAGACACAGTTCTGGCTTGCGGGTTTAACTAATGCTTAAAAAAAAGCTTGTCTAGTATATTGATTAATAGCTTGTTTGGTTTGTACCATGTACTATATTAGTTGTACTTTGGAGTGATGAGGTATTTTAATAATAGCATTAATTATATGTATGTATTAGTGCATTAAATAGTTGTATACATAGCATTAAAACTTGTATTACTTAAAAACTATATAGGTTTTATGCATATAAAGATTGTACCATAAGCTTAATAGGTTGTATTACTTAAATTTTTGTGTGTATTAAATGAAGAGAGAAGGTCTAATTCTTTTTATATGTAGTATAGATAGTGGAAATCTCGAACCAAAATAAGAAGAGTCGACAATTTCCTTTTTAACTCCAAAATCTGTCAAATTTATAGTAAAACATTAACTAACAATTATACCATTCCTTATTTAAACGTTTCGTTGACTTCGAAGGGTTTACCCATGTCAAAACTTACGAATTTTTTAAAAAAATCTCTAGGTTTGACCTCACAAAGTCAAACTTTGCGAATTTATTAAAAAATTCACAAACTTTCACAAAACTTGTGGATTTTGTGGGTATTTTGATAAAAGTTGGTATTTTTGATTTATTATAAAAAATCCGCAAGGTTTAACCTTGCGAAGTCAGCCTTACGAATTTCATGAAAACTAGCAAGGTCAAGCCTTACGAATTTTTAAAAAAAATCACAAGGTTTGACCTCACAAAGTCGAACTTAGTGAATTTAATAAAAGAATTTGCAAACTCTCGCAAAACTTGCGCATTTCGTGGATATTTTGGAATTTTTGATAAAAGTTGGGCATTTGGTAAGTATGTTTGTTAAAACGGGTATTTTTGTCATTCCCCCAATTAATAATGTTTGGGCTTTTAATTTATTATGGATTTTTGTTTTGTCTTATAAGGTTTTAATAGATTTTGCTCTTGGTAATTTCTTGTAATTTACAAGTGAAGCTGAATTACTATATTACTCATTATTCGCATGATACGACGTCGTATCATGCAGCTTGCTACAGTGTATTTTTTTGTCTCCCATTTTGGGCCGGCCCATTTGGCAAATTTTTTATTTTTTTTATTGTATACAATGTAAAAAAAACCGCTCGGCATAAAATAGAAGAAAAAACTCAAAAAATATTGACTTATTCAGATAAAAAAATACTCGCGATATGAGACCCAACATATAAGCCCATATAAAAAAAACAAACTATTAAACATTGCTGCTTGCTACAGTGTATTTTTTTGGGCTCCCATTTGGCAATTTTTTTTTATTGTATACAACGTAAAAAAAACCGCTCGGCATAAAATAGAAAAAAAAAACTACAAAAATATTGACTTATTCAGATAAAAAAATACTCGCGACATGAGGCCCAACACATAAGCCCATATAAAAAAAACAAACTATTAAACATGAGACCGGAAAAATAAACGCGCACAAATAAAAAATAGAAAAGAATAAAAATAAAATTTTAACGCAAAAATTAACCCGCACTATTAAAAAATACTAGCGACATGAGGCCCAACACATAAGCCCATATAAAAAAAACAAACTATTAAACATGAGACCGAAAAAATAAACCCGCACAAATAAAAAATATAAAAAAATAAAAATAAAATTTTAACACAAAAATTAACCCACACTATTAAACATGAGACCGAAAAAATAAACCCGCACTAAATACAATAAAAAAAACCCCACAGTAACGCGCGATTCTCATTTAAAGCCCATGTTCCCATAATATAAGAAAAAAAACAAACTATTAAACATGAGGCCGAAAAAATAAAACCGCACAAAATAAAAAAAATAATGTCTCGCGTAGAATAAAACGACGTAGTTTTGTTCCACACGCTACAGTACTCGGCCCTTTGGGCTCCCAATTTGGGCCAACCCATTTGGCTTTTTTCCTTTTTTTAGGCAATGTAAAAAAAACCGCTCGGCACAAAATAGAAAAAAAAATTACAAAAATATTGACTTATTAAGATAAAAAAATACCCGCGACATGAGACCCAACACATAAGCCCATATAAAAAAAACAAACTATTAAACATTGTTGCTTGCTACAGTGTATTTTTTTGGGCTCCCATTTGGCAATTTTTTTTATTGTATACAATGTAAACAAA
>BQNB010029357.1:0-55814 GCA_026074375.1 Tanacetum coccineum | reverse complement strand
CAATTGCCATCGTTATTTAACAACAGAATAGCCAAGATCTGAAAATAGGATTGAAAACGCCTATCATTTGATGTGTTTTTGACGTGATTGGTTCATAGTATTTGAAAATAGCCAAGATCTGATCTTTATCTGCTCCATTAAGTTCTCAATTTGCATGACTGTATCAAAAAAATAGATTTCTTCTTTTTGGTTTCATGTCTTGGTCTCTCCTTTTAGGGGTGGATTCATTTCGTTTGCTCTTTTGGTGGTGACATGCATTTACAATCAAATACTAATACAACAAATGTCAGATTTTAATTTGATAAACAACGGAAGTTCAAATATTTACGGTTCATGTATTTATGTATGTGCAAATGATTCATAAAATGTTACATCTTTCACCAAAAATAATGAAGACTGTACAATTTATTACTGTACAATTTAGAGCTCGTATAACGTCGTTATCATCTCGGATAATAATGAAGACTTGCAAACGTTAAATGAAACACTTAATCACAAATATCACTATACCTATTCGCGAATATAAAATATCATCACTATGCACAGTACACGGTCTAATTTAATTCATATCTATACCAATTTTTCTTTCATGATAAACTTCTACAAAATATACGTAGAAAGGAACGACAAATAAATAAATGACGCATGTTTCCCCATTTCAAAAAGAAAAAAATAAAAATAAAAGGTGTGAAAACAAGCAGAGTCGAGCTTGAGCTCGGCTCGTTTAAGTTTTATAGAGCACGAGCTCGAGCTCAACTCGGTTCGAGCTTTATTTTTTAAGCTCGAGCTCGGCTCGTGGTATGTTATACAGGCTCGGGTTCGGCTCGTTTATATGATTTGGCAATGACAAATTAAAGCTTGGCTCGAGCTCGGCTCGTAATATATTTATTTTGAGCTCGTTAATAAACTTGTTATTGAGCTCGCCTATAATACAAATGCATAACATTTTATATATGTTTAATACTTAAAATATCTTAGTGTCGTTTAGGCTCGTTTAAACTCGCGAGCCCAATCGAGCTTTGTATGTAAAGCTCGGGCTCGAGCTCGATTAAAAAATGAGCTACAACTTAGGCTCGAGCTCGTTTAAGCTCGACTCTTTCGAGCTTTTTACCGATCTAATCTCGAGCTGATCATTTCCACCCCTAAAAAGAAATTAAACATTACTATATATCAATTACGGTGTAAAACGACGTCGTTTTATACCGGCCCAAAAAAAGAGCCCAAAACAGAAAGCACCGGCACCAAATTGAATAAAAAAATTACAAAATGAATCTTCAAATTATGCAAAAAGCTAAAAAAAAACTACCTTAAACTTTTAGCTATTTACGACTTTCTTAAATAACAAACTTTATTTATCAAATATGTAACGTATATCTATCGATTTATTCGTAAAAAAATATACCGCTGAAAAGATTTTCGAATTGCGAATAAAAGGAACCCAATATTGCAATGCTTCTAACATACGTATGATTATATAAAAAATGTTAGAAGTTTTATATATATTTTTGAAAAATAAAAAAAAACTTTCAAAACACACCCTTAAACTATCTAATAACTTTAAAATAAACCACAAGGTTAAAGACGTATAATTATATAAAAATTTGAATTATATAAATAACTTTATACTTTTTGTTATTTACGATTTTTTATGTATTACAAACTTTCTTTGTCAAATATTTAACATATATCCAGCAACTTATTTAATTACGAACAAAACGGGCACAATATTGATATGCTTTTGAGATACGTATGATTTTATAAAAAAAATTGGAAGCTTAATACTATAATTACCCTATACTTTACTTCCTACAATAATTACCCTATACTTCTTGCTATTTACGGCTTTTTTATAAACAAACTTTCTTTATCAAATATCTAAACTTTTTGTCAAATATCTAACAAATATCCAACAACTTCTTTGATAAAAAATATACCGATGAGAAGAGAGCCCAACATTGATATGTTTTTAATACGTACGATTTTATAAAAATTAATGAAGTTTAAGATATGTTTTTTTGGGGAAAAAAAAAGCTTCAAAATACACATTTACATATCTAATAACTTTATAAACTACCCTAAAGTTTCTTTGAAGGAATCGCTATATAATTTTTTACACCTTTACATATCGAAACACACCTTTACATAGCCACTCAAACTACAAAAAAAATGTATAACGTTAAAAGGAAAATTTTAAGTTAAACTTTCGACAAACTAAAATCGCCTTCATAAATCTGGCAGAAAATGTTTCCGACAAACGAAAAATAAAGAAACTAAGTCAAAAACAGCCCCGACGCAACGCGCGGGCACTAAACATCTCGTATATATTATAGACGGAATAAAACGGCGACGGATTGTGTCGTGGGTTTTGTTAGCCCAAAAACAGCCCGGGCCCAAAAAAATTTAACAACTTCTTTTAACAAAACAACCCCTGAAGTTTCAACTATTTACGAATTTTATATATAACAAACCTTATTTATCAAATATCTAACAAATACGTAGCGAAATTTTAAATAAAAAATATACCGATAAAAAGGCCTCTGGATCACGAACAAAACGAGTCCAATATCAATATGCTTTACACGTGCGTACGATTTTATAAAAATTGTTAAAGTTTAATATATATTTTTTGAAAGAAAAACTTTCAAAACACACCATTCACCTATCTAATAATTTTGAAAAAGACCCTAAAGTTTATTTAAACAAAGATTTAAGGAAAAAAAATTGTATTCACACTTTTTAAAATAATAAACTTTATTTATCAAAAACTTCTTTTTGATGACTGGTTCAAATTTCTTTTAATTAATGTTTTAATCGCTGTAATTCTAAACTAAATTGGGTTATTCGGATGAAAAATCCCTGTACCCTGCTTGTAATTCTTTTATAGCTTCTTGCTAGTTTCTAATAAATCCGTTGTTCAAAAAAAATATCGTTAAGTTGACGTCTTAACGTTTACTAGAAATTTTAGCACGAATTGATTGCAAATAAGCGTCGCTGCAACGCGGCCGGAGGGTATTTCCTCGTTGGCAATAAACATGGGTGACCACATACTGGGCTAATAAAACAATCGTGTAGCCCGTTCTTATTTATTCATTGAATGTCTAAAACAGCCTTCATGGCGATTTGAATCCACTATTGTTGTTTCTTCATGAATACCTAAATTTGATGTGTTGTATATTTGCATAACGAATGGCTGGTCGCACGATGTTCTGGTATTTAATATGTTATTGTTAAACTTGTAGAATCAGTGAACTCCACAAAGAAACAACAAAATAACTTTTTATCTTGTAAACCAAAGTGAATAAGTAATAACTTATTTTAGGGTTGTAAACGAATCGGATGAACACAGACAAAGCCTTGTTGATGTTCGTTCATATTTTAGCCGGACAAATAAACGGACACGATCTCTTATACGAACGAATTCCTTGTTCATGTTCGTTTATTGAGAATTAAGGTTATTCATGTCCATTTATGTTCGTTTATTAAAACACTAAACGAACATAAATAAACGAATATAAATGAACGTATAAAATTTACAAAAATATATATAATATTGTTTAAGTAAAGCAATTCTAAAATTATATAAAAAAAGAACGATAGACGAACGTAAACATATATATGAACATAAACGAATGAATAATCGGACGTTCACGAATATAAATGAACGGATAAGACTTTTGTTTATGTTCATTATTTAACTAAACGAATGTAAAATGTTGTTTATGTTTGTTCATTTAATAAATAATCAAACTTTATACCGAATGTTTCATAGAATGTTCGCAGAACGAAAGACAGCCCTAACTTATTTGATTTACTAAAAATAAACATACTTTTTTTATTTCAGTAAAGCTGGGATGAAGGAGCTTTTTATGTCAACAACACAATTGAATATCTTGGCTTCCTATGAAAAGGGTGGTTTGAATATCATGAGTTTGAAAGCGTTTAATCTCGCTCTCCTTCAAAAATGGAGATGGCGTCTTGTGACTAAACCGGATTCTCTTTGGGTTCGAGTGGTAAAAGCCATTCATGGAGACGATACTGGACTTGATCAGAAAGAGTGTAAAATAAGTGGTACTTGGGCTAACATAATAAAAACGTATTCTATGTTACATTCCAAATATATCATATCGTTGCACACGTTACAGCATAAAGTGGGTAATGGTTCTTCTATTCGTTTTTGGAAGGACAATTTGATTGGTAATGGGTCGTTGAGCTCCAAGTATAATCGTTTATTTCACTTGGATGTTGATGCTAATTGCTTACTTTCTGATCGGCTTTCGAATGGTATTTGGTCATGGAATTGGTCTCGGTAAAATTTAGGAAGCAGGAATGAAGAAGCCTTGGAGAATTTGCTTTTGGAAGTTGTCCATGTTTCTGTGAACAACTCCCCAGATTCATGGCAATGGAGCATTGCTAATGATGGTGTTTTTTCCGTTCATGATACGCGTATTCATGTGGATAACGTTATTCTTCCGTCGCGTTCTCCAAGTACAAGGTGGTCAAAGATCTTACCCCGAAAGGTAAATATTTTTATTTGGCGTCTTATATCTGATAGGCTTCCGAATCGTTTAAATTTATCTTCTCGGGGTTTAAATATTACTTTTATTTCTTGTCCTTCATGCAACGTGGGTGTGGAATCGAATGATCACATATTCTTCGGGTGTGATACATCTATTAACGTTTGGCGGCTTATTCGTGTTTGGATTGATGTTAATATGCCTCCATTTTCTTCTTGTTTTGAATGGCTGCAATGGTTCAAAGATGGAGCTACAAGGATATTGAAAGATCGGGTATATTGTATTTCTTCGGCAGTATTATGGTCTATATGGCGGTTTCGGAAAAGTGTCATTTTTAATGCTCGTCCTATGAAGAAAAGCGACTTGTTTGATTTTATTTCGTATGATTTCTTTTTCTTGGATTAAGTATAGAGGTCATAAAGCTCTATCTTGGAACTCTTGGTTAAACAATCCTTTGTGATTCTTTTCTAGCTCCTTACTAGAGAGTTTTTCTAATAAAATTCATCGTTAAAAAAAGGTCAGTATTATGATTGCTTTTAGAATTAACTACATTTTTTGTCACCGGATATAACGATTTTAGTCCAATAGTTTAAAATATAACGGATCATGTCCTGAATCCGACAACCCGTAACATCTTTGGTCTAATTTATCATTGACTGTTAATTTGGCAAGTTAAATAACAGAAAATAACCAAAATACCCCCTTTTTCATTGTTTCTTTTCCTTTATGGTTAAAGTTTTAAAATTTTATTATTTCATGCCACATCAATATTTTATAAACCTTTTGTATTAATAAACCTATCTCCACTATGCTACAATCATTTTAAAGCTTTATAATTATTTCACATAACACATGCATTAAATATCTTGAAATTATGAAGAGGTCTAAGGTTTAGGATCTTTTGCATGCCACATCATTTTGTGGAAATTATTTTGTAAATTTTTTGTGGTTCTAGCATTTCTCTATTATATATTATACGAGGCTTGTCGACACCCGTGCGTTGCACCGGGCTTAGTCTTTAGGTTAAATTGGATTGCTAAGCTACTTTGTCCATTTGAGTAAGGTATTAAAGAACATGCGGACATATTTTGTACAAAACGCTTTAATTTTGAGCAAAAGAATTTGTTGATGGCATTATTATTTTTGACTGTTTTAGCATCTCACCATAGAAACGGTTTTGTACGAAGTGAACAAATTGGCCGTTATGTTTCTGGTTCGCTGATGTAATTGTTTTTTGGTTTTAGGGTTCTTTTATATTAAAGATATTATTTCAAGGGGTTTAGTTTGTGCCTCACATATAGTGTGGGTGTTTAGTTTGTGTTTTTTAGAAAGAAAAGGGGTTTAGTTTGTGCAAGTTAGGGAATTGTTTTCCTGTATATATGATGTGAATAGCATTTACAGAGCAACTGTGTAACGGCGGTTGGTCATCTTCCTTTATGATGGTTTGCCTATTCATTTTCTACCACATGTTTGCCTTTATATACCCTCCCCTTTCATCTTTATTTGTCATCAACTATATTTTCCATTATCATTATCTCATTTACATCCATTTCCTTTTCAATGGCCGCTCCCGGACCTGCTAACATCATTGCAAGACGTGTCACCGATGATTTGATCGCCTTTAGTGGTGAAACCGCTCCTCGAAGGTATATGAAATTCTTCTTGACTCAAAAGCTTGCTGAAAGTCGTCGCTTTATGAATCGCATGCGTGACGAAGCTAATACCGTTAGGGAATGCGTTGCTCAGTTGACTGCCGTTGTTGTTGAACTTCAAGCTATGTCGGATCAAGATGAGGTTCATGATAGCTTGTTGGCGGCTAAGGATGCCAAGCGTAGTGAGGAGAGCAAGCTTGTGGCATTGAATGATGTGATTGCTGAAGCCTTGGAGGATATTGATACCCAAGAGACAAATGTTAAGATTTTGGATGATGAAAACGATGGTGTTTAGGGCTACAGATGGTAGGATGGTGTGTCTTTTGGTCTGGTTGTGATGGTAGTACTATGTTTAGTTGTTTTGAATGTTAGTTTATGTTTTTATTTTGTATGACGGTTTGGAAATCTATGGATGTTGGTTGTTTTAATGAATATTAATGGTTTGAAGTTTATCTATCTTGAAGTGTTATTTTTGTTTTGGTTTATGTATGTTATTCTTTGTGTTTTTGTTTTTGTTCATGAATAACTAATGATGTTGTTTAATTTCTTGGTTTGCATTTTGAACCACTAAATTGAAGACATGGAAATCAATTTTAGTTTGTTGTTAGTGTTAACAGCAGTGTGTTTGTGTTTAGGTTTGCGGTTTATTGTTAGAATAGTTGTTAATGCATTCAGGTTCTTTGGTTTTCAATTATTGTTTGTTTGGTTGACAATCTGAAAACTAAGAAGTTCATAATTTGTTGTGTTAGAAATGTTTACTTGTAGTTCCAGTTAATGTTTGGTTTTTCAAAGTTTGACGGGGTGTACAATGAAACCTAATAAGCTCATAATTTGTTGTGTTAGAGATGTTTAGTTGTAGTTTGTAGTTTTGTAGTTTGTGCTGGTGCTGTTTATATTCTGATATAGGAGTTGTGCCGATCTTGGTAACTACAAACACTTAATGGTTAGGTCATCCTCTACCGTTAAAAAGTCAATTTTTTGTCGGTATTTGTTAGCATTGGGACTGATAGCCGTGCCAATGTTGGTAAATGCAAACACCTAAAGCTTAGGTCATCCGATAACTGTTAAGGAGTTAATTTGTTGACTGATATGATGGTGCAGTCATGGATATGGGTTAATTTGGATTGTTGGTGTTTGCAGGTTATGTCCATATGGACGTGGAGTCCGGCAAATGGTTTAGCTGTGGTATGTATGTGATGCGAATCTTGGCCTGAATTATTTAGTTCGGTGAAGGGAATTCAGTTACAAAATTTGAAGTAGTTAGTGCAGTCATGGAAATGGGTTAATTTGGATTGTTCTTGGTGTTTGCAGGTTATGTCCATATGGACGTGGATTCCGGCAAATGGTTTAGCTGTGGTATGTATGTGATGCAAACCTTGGCCTGAATTATTTAGTTTGGCGAAGGAAATTCAGTTACAAAATTTGAAGTAGTTAGATAACAGGTTGACACTGAAATGAATGTGCGTTGTTAGAATGGACCACTTGAGGTATGGATAGCGTCTTGCATAATTTGGTATGTTCATTAGTTGTTTGGCATATGGATTCTCAATGGTTTACTCTGTTTAGGTAAGTGCAGTTACAAAAGACAAAGAGTTTGAGTAGTTATGGAGTTTTAGTTAATTGTCATTAGTATGTTTAAATCCTTGGCTTAATTCTCTGCTTAGTTAATAATGATTATGAGACATATCAGTTATTTTTTACATGGCTGTCTTTTGAGTATCTAATAGCTTGGTTATGTTAGATTCTGAATTTGCTTTATTTTTTCCTATCGGATATACATCTACACTCTTTCATTGAAGGTTTTGACCATGGCTGATCTTTATATATTAAATAAGCTAGCTGAGGTGGCCGATTCCTCTTGTCTGCAAGATAAGATGAAGGTTGTCTTTGTTCAAGCACGTGGTGCAGATGAATCTTTTATTACGTTAATGTGTGATCTTTGTTCCGCCCTTAGGGTGAGTATCATTAAGAGCCAAAGGTTGATAGCTAAATTGGAGACATTAGGACAGCGAGGAGAAGCATTGAAGCCTTTGGATTACATGGAGGAGATGGTTGTTCGTGATTCTGCAATGCTTGGAGTTTTGGAACAATTATTGGCTGGTACTCATGTTGGAATGCGTTTGAAGGCTAGTTATGTTGCTGAAATGGAAGAAACAGAGTAGGGTTTCATGGTTTGTGGTTTCTTATTAGGTTTATGAATAATTCAGACTCTGGTTTTGAGATTTTATGATGTTAACATCTGGAATAATGCTGTAATGTTATCAATGGAATCAATGAATACAGTTTGTTAATGTCTTGATGTTTGTTTATGGTTTATATATAATAATTTTGAGATCCTGTTTAATGAGTGTTTGGGATTGGTTAGTAATTATATTTGAACTTTCTTCGTATTGGCTCTTCATGATTGTAGCATTAGTGTTGTCTGTAGGTGTTGTTGTAATTGTGCTTGTTTTCCCATGTTGTATCATAGTGACTGAGGGTATGTAGTTATCTTGGTTTAAAAGTTATAGTAAGGTACCAAAGTGACTTTGTTATATGTGTGGCTATTTTTCCCATTCCAAATTTTTGCTTTATGCAATTCATTAAGTTTTGCAGGTTGTTGCAAGTTTATAGGTAGATTGGAATTGGTGTTTGTTTGTCTGTGTTTACAAAAATGTTTAAAAACCCCATAGGCCGGTGAAGATGTCAAGTTACGATTTGTTTTGCCTTGCATGAGTTGTATTCTCGCAGTGGGAGTTGCAATTCATTAAGTTCTGTAGGTTGTTGGAAGTTTTTATATGGAGATAGGAATTTGTGTTTGTTTTTTTGTGTTTACAAAAATGCTCTAAACTCCATAGTCATGTAGAGATATCGAGTTAGGGTAATGGTTTCACTCGTTTTTGGCTTTTAATTTGTTTCGCAGTACATGAGTTGTATTCTTGCAGTGGTAGTGGTTGTTGTTTCATCTGTTTAGGCGTCTGTGTTGTGATCATTGTAGGTCTCCTGAATTGACGTTGTTTTAGTTCCTGCATCGTGCACAGATCGGGATTCCGCGTTGTAATGTGTAGGGATATAAACTTAAGATGTGTTTTGAAATATAAGGCATTGTTATAAAAAAATTGTTTTGGAAAAAGTCAAATTGTTTGACTAATAACTTTTAAAAGAGAAACATTATTGCGTTTATTCATTTCATTTCCTCAATATCCGTTTCCCCCATTAAAGTCATTTTTCTGAGTTTAGGAATGAAATCTGAAGAATCCAAATACAGGTTTGTACTTTAATTAGTCCTTGTTCATGTGTTGTTGTTTGTTTTTAGAATGGGCGATTGTTAGGTTTTTTGCTGTAAGTATAGTTCATTATAGATACTTAATCAATTGACATGATGTAAAAGCTCTATTTATTATGATATAACAAAAATACAGTTGAAGCATACATCAAATGGATTCTTCCAATGTTTGTTGTGCTATTTTTACAACCTTTGAGTCAATTACCCTGAATTGGGTTAAAAAGCATTTGGTACCCTGTTTCCTTTTAGAGTATGCTTATATTCGAGAATCATGTGCAAGTCTACACAATCAAAGTAGGTTGTTGAATGTTTCTTTGTATACGATGTTACGGGTACAGTTTTTAAGTTCTGGGTCAGCTTCTTCCGTCATTAGTATTTTTAGGCCAGCTGGGTTTGTCACCCTCGATAGTGCCACATACAGTTGACCATGGCTGAACACGGGATTGGGTAAATATAGGCTGACATAATTAAGGGACTGCCCCTGACTTTTGTTAATCGTCATTGCGTAACATGGCTTCACGGGATAATGTCTTCTTTTCAAAATGAATGGGCCATTTTTGATTGGTTTGATGTTATTATGATCTTGTGTATAAGCACGTTGTCTCCCACATGGGATCCAGTAAGGATTTTTGCGTGAATAACGAATTCGCCGAGTTTAGTAATGATCAACCGAGTTCTATTGCATAGTTCCTTGGTGGGGTTAACATTCCTTAGAAGCATTATTGGCAGTTCCTTTTTAAGGCATAACGCATGGGGCGGCATTCCTGAGAAGTTTAACGTGTTTAAAAACTTAGTTGGGTATAGTTGTTGTTGGTCCAGAGACTCTGTTGATGCTTTACAGATTTCATCATCACTATTGTAGGTTACAGACTTCCCGGACAACTTGTTAAACATATAGGTGTTGATTTCGTCCACGTCATCATTTCTGGGAGTTAGAATAGCTCGCTCTTTTAGATACTCATCGTCATGCTGCCTTTCAATAAAATTAGGATATGTCTCGGCAACAATGTTTTCGATAGGAGAGCCTGATGATTTTATTAGGAACTGCTCCAGAATTTGAATCCAGGTTGGCTCATCTTCTCCATCTTTAGCTTTGGCAGGCACGTTGCCGTTCCCCACAGATAGAACCCATTGGTTAAATTCCTGTTTTTGATTATCAATTTCTCCATTTGGATAATATTCATTGACTATCATACTTCGTGTAAGTGTGAAGACATTGCAATGCTTCCATAATTCAGAGCGGTTTAAGCATGCTTGAACAACATCTGGACTTTTTCCTTTGGGTATGACCGGAAGAATTTGCCTAAAGTCTCCTCCCAACAACATTGTCGTCCCTCCGAAAATTTGCTCTCTTTTTTCCGGGTTCTGAAATCCGAGTATATCCCTTAGTGTTTTGTCCAATGCCTCGAACGCGTATTTTGTGTCATAGGTGCTTCGTCCCAAATGATTAGCTGCACTTCTTGCATTAGTTCAGCTAAATGGGTATTCTGCTTGATGCCACAGGTGTTGTTTTCCAATAGTTCCAGCGGTATGATGAATCTGCTATGAGTTGTCCTTCCACTTGGCAGTAGCAGTGTCGCAATCCCTATTTCTAAAATTGTAAAATCGTTGTGGGTCAATTGTTTTTGAGATGTTAAGTGTTAAGTAAGTAAGTAAGTCTAAAATGTCCTACCTGAAGAGGCAACTGCAAGCACAATCTTTCTTTCTGTCCTTAATCTTGCGATGATGGTATTATATAAAAAGGTTTTCCCTGTACCGCCTGGGCCATAAACAAAATGAAATTGGCCTCTTTGGTTATGCACAGAATGAATAACATGTTCATAGATTAATCGTTGTTTCGGGTTTAATAGTGGGTGAAGCCTTTCATGTTCAATCCTACTTTTGTTCATATCAAAATTCAATGCTTCCCTGATGAGACGGTTGTCCATATTTGTTAGCAATTGTGGGTTGGGGCGTGGCAGATCTTGGAAGTCTGTTAAAGATCTTCCATTCCTGTTTAGTAATTCCTGGATTTCGATCAAGCAATAGTTTTGAATCTGTTCGATTGACAGTTGCAACTCGGGGTAGTTATATAGTTTCTGTTTTCTGTGTAGAATATCCTCAAACAAAAATTCCCATGTTTCTTCCCATAGTTTGAGTGGCCTGATGATGACAAAACAGCAGGATTGTAATGAATAGGTCACGGAGCTGTGGGCCTAATGCCCATAAACTCGCTTCTGATATAGCTTTTGTCCACTCCCTATCATTATTTAGCAGGCCATATGCGAAGCAGGCTTCTTTGAATGTGTGGCATAATCTGTTGTTGACCGTCATTAGTTCATCAAAAATCCTTTGGTCCTCTTACAACATTCAACAACATTCTCATAAAATAACGCTCTCCCGAGGCTGGGGTTGAGTAAACGATTCTGCCAATGCATTTTTTCTGTTTTCGTGGTTTCCACATTTTCAACTGTTCATGCCACACATATAGCTTTGGTAGGTCAGCATATGTGAGTGTTCTTGCTGATGGGTCGCGCTCATTTAAGTCAAACTAATCAGTAAACATAGTAACATTGATACCTTCCATTTCGAGCAAAGCTGGTAAGAATTCTGAGTCCCGCAATGTGACTGAGTTTTGATTTGGGAGATGGAAATTTAGCTTCATCACGGACGGATATGAGTAGTGGATATCAAATGAGAAGAGCCACCACACAGCTTCGCACGGTGCTAAATATCTGCAATTTAAGTAATTGTTGATTTCATCAACTGCCACCACCTTTTCTGCTGTCACATGATCACCCTTCCGAACGTTTTCCTGTATTACAATTGTTGCTCTATCAGGGCCTTTGTTTAAGTACTTAAATAAGTACTTAATCGCTTTTGATCTGTTGCACCATTCCACATTGATGTGGGCCTGGTATTTGAGCAATAGGTAACGGTTGTGAGGCACCACATGCCTGTTATCGAATGTGAACTTCCCCTTTTTAAAAGATGCTTTGTTGTCTCGACGATGGTAAATGGGGTACCCATCTTCATCAAGGACAGTCTCTGTGTAAAATTGTTTTGGATAATGCTTAGAACATTTACCTTCTGTGGTGCATAGAGCGTATCTCCCATCCTTACCGCAAGGTCCATGTAGCATATAATCTGTAACTGCTTTGTACCCGTCTGGGTCATCTGTTGGTGATGAGAGTTCTGCCGAGATTATATCATCTATCTGAGCGGTCGTCTTGCATTTATTGTTGTCTTCCAGCCACAATAGAATATGTGCGTGCGGTAACCCCCGTTTTTGAAACTCAATAACATACACAACTAAAAGGAGTTGAAATAAAAAAATCAGTTATGGATAGAGAGAGCTACAAAATAAAGATACACGTAAATAAGGGTCTTGGGTGTTTACTTGCTTCGGTTGCTCCAAATATTTGGTTTTTTGTAAGATCATGCAATAAGTCTGTTAGTTTCATTTTAAAGACTCTTGTTCCTATTTCTGGTCGATCATGAGCTTTCTGTCATGGGATATATGCGAGCATTTCACTGATCTCGGGCCACTTTGGGTTAGATGTGAATGTGATGAAAAGGTTTGGGTTGCCATACGTATGGCATAGGGCCATTGCATCCTGGTAATTTTGCATCATGTATCGTGGGCCGCCAAGAAAAGTACCGGGTAAAACTATTCTTTGACCAAGCCCCGCCGCGTTTGTGTCCCCTCTGGTAACAGCATCACATACATTGTGATACAAATCTACCCGCAAGGTGTCTTGATTATTCCGTGTCCACTTAAGGCGATGTTCTTCAACGGCAGGGTATACATCGACCAAGTACTATTGAAATAGACGCCCTCCTCTTACTAAAGTATTACCTTGGTTATTTCTTTGCTGAATAATGTAAGAATAGTACTCTTTCATTGTCACAAACCCACGGTTAGTTTTATGATTACCTATGTTACTATAGTAAGGTATCTTGTCATGGAAACCGTCTTCTCCATACGGAAACAACAATGGATATTGTAGTGCCATGTATGCTGGATGCAATTCTGAGATTCTTTTGGGTCCAGAATGTAGCTTGTTCACAATGATGTCTCCTGAATGGATCCCGTCACCAAAATCATTGGTGATTAGGGTTGCCACCTCAGCTACGGTTGGCTTGTTGTATTGCCTTGCATTTGTTCTCTCAGAGAGCAAATGTAATTCAACATTGATAGAAGCATGTGAATGACACCAATCCCTTGCCATTCGAAATGCCTTGGCTACTGAACTATACCGATCCAACATTTGGATCAAACTTTGTACGGTTGTAGCATCCACTGCGTCGCTATTATCCTTATCAATAAAAGCACCCATGCGATTTCTAACCTCATTTGTCGTGTCAAAGAACCAAAGTTGGGCATACCTAGGTTGTGTGCCTTCTTTAGGAAGGAGGGACCCAATTTTGTGATAGCTTTGTCCATTTACTCTGAATGTGTATACCCCCTGCCATTATTTGTCGAATGATCTATTCTGGCACCAAAAGATGTGAAGCTAAACATACTATTATATACTCTTATTTGGTCTCTAAACAGGGTGGTAGCTGGATCATTATAGTTCAGCAAGTTGTGCAATGGCTGAGGCGTTGGCTTAAATTTAGGTAGCCGAAGTTTACCCTCCTGACAACATAGAGAGAATGATGGATTTACAGCTCGATTCCCCTTGTTAATTCTCTCTTCATACCACAAGCTGGCATTACAGTGGATACATTGGTATGATGGTTCATCAATATTATGGTAGGAAACCTCAGCTCCTATATCAAAAGTAGTAACATTAGTAAGAAAATGTTGACATATTATAGAATGTAGAATGGAGTTGTTTAGTTTCGGATAAGCAACAGGTACCATAAATGGTATTTGTAGTAAAGGAAGCATAATAATTTGTAAATGTACCTCTTGAGGTCAAAGCAACTCCTTTTGTGGCTTTTCTTGATTTACATTTAGTGGTTGCTCCTGAAATTACCATGCTGGGATGCACTTTTCAAAGTATGCAATAAAAATTAAAAACAATGTAGGGTGTTTTTAATAGCAACTAAAATTATTGACAGTTTGATGGGCCTTGCACCTTTTTTTTCGTCTATGGGAGTCGGAGAAGGGATAATTAGATGTAGATGCTAATGCTTGTTGATATCGAATGGTTCTGCCTTGGTCTGGTATTGCCGAGGTACCTGAAACCATAACATTATATTTACTAAACCATGTGATAAACATGAATTGTCAGATTAGACATATTCGTTTTGTGTTTACTAGGAATTGAGGTTCCTATTCCTTTCAGTTGTAGACCACAGTAACTCTATACTCTTCCATCTTGTCTAATAATTGTATTTGATTGTATTGTCACAGAGTGTTGCAGTATGTTAGCGAGCGAGTGGTTTTCAGTGGAGTTCCTTCATGTGTTCCCTAAAAAACAAAATATGGTTGTAAATGCAAATTTCATCAGAAGTATTGAAATGTTGGTGGCATTGAGTATACATGTATTCATATCTTGTTAGAGGATTTGATTGATCAATAGTTCATATGAAGTTTGAATAGTGAGGTTAGTATATTTGTTGGTATCTTTTGAAGAGAAAAGTATCCGCACCTCTTCACAAAAACCACACCCTCGAAGAATGTTGCATCTTGAGCCTTGGGACAAGGCTCTCCTAACGGGTGGAGACTGTAACATTTCTCATTTTCAGGTTATTTTCAACTTTAATAAATTCCATTATTTATTTTTAGAGTTTTACGCGTTCGCTTTTAATTATTATCTTATAGTTAAATCGCGTAAACTAAAAATCAACGATCAATGTAAACGGACACCAAACAAATTAAAGTTTACATCAAGCAAGTGTTATATGATTATTAGGAGTATAATTTATAACTTTTCATAATTTATTTTTGTTGGTTACGTAAAACGCTTACGTTTCGCAATAAATTACTTTCGGTCGTACCCGGAAGCACCTTTACCCATCTACACTTAAACAAATACCCACGTTTATACCCAATACTCAAAATTTAATTATTTTTCTCACCTATACCATCTTAGAACCGGACATGGGTTGTTATACATGAAATAATTCATTTAAATCCTTATTAATTCTTTCCTACAACTTGCAAATCTTACACAAAGTTGTACTTGGACCCAACTTCCTAAAGATTGTCCAATCCTTGGTGTCCTTGGTCTCTTTTGCCGCACCCTCCTCCTAGGGAGGAGGAGAAGCCTCTTACACTTGTCCTCTTAAACCATCTAGCTCCCATGGTTTTGATTAACACTTAGGTGGTTTTCTTCACACCACTTCCTTTAAATAGCAAGCCCTAGGTTCACATTATACTCTTACACTTTCCTACAAACAAAATCAAGCAAATACTCCCTCTATTTCACTCTAAAACTCACGGCATTCATATAGCAATTAGGGTTTCATTTTTATTTTGCAATCAAGGTATTCCAAGCATTCAAGTGTTCATCCTAAGACTACCTAAGACTACTCAAGGTGTTGGGAAGCTTGGATTCGGGTTTAACAAGGAATAATCAAGAAAACATATTTAGGGTTTTCTTGATTAGGGTTTTGGTTTTAAAGGCTTGATTGTGGTTTACATCTCGTGTTCATCATCCTACTTGATTCCTATAAGGTCTATTTAAAGTTTTCAATACTCGTTTAATTATTTTCTATTGTTTACATATTTGTTGTATTAGTTAATCACCACCTAGTTTTATTTTAAAGTTATATAAAGTATATGATGATTTCTTATGGACAAAGGACATGGACATTTAGAGGACTAAATACATGTGAAATATACGGTACAACACTTGGTAAAATAATGGTAAAATATGGTGGCAAGTTCTTAAATAAAATGATTGTAAACTACTTTGCCAATTAAACCCTAATCATGACTTTACATATATTTTTGAAATTCGAACTATAAACATATGTATTATATTTTTATAAAAATTAGTGCTAATTACAAGGATCGTAGAGCATGTAAGAAACTCGAAAACGGATTATAACGAACAAGATACGACATTTACAAAGTTATATATTATTAACTTTATAAAATAATTATATAAACTGTGATGGACAGTAAAGTTACTGTTATCAGGGGTAAAATTGTATAAATATAATATTTTGATACTTATCCTAATACGAACCCAACGGACATAAAGAAACTCGAAAAACGGAATTAATAACGGACAATTAACGTATTGTACAAGATATATATATTTAATTCTATAAAAATATTTTTTATAAACTGATTATGAATAGGAAAAAACTACTGTTCTCAGTGGATTTAAATTTTATAAATTTAATATTTTGATAAATCTTCTAAATACTAATCCACGAACATAAGGATCTCGAGAAACGGAACTATAACGAACGAATTATGATTTAATTAAGTTACAAATAATTAGTTTTATAAAAATAGTTTTTATAAACTGTGATGAACAGTAAAAAGTTACGTTCATCAGTGGGTTAAACTGAATAAATTTAAATGATATGTGATAAATCATTTTCATACGAAGACGTGGACATAAGAAACGTATAAAACGGAGTCGAAACGAAAAAGATATGAAGTTTTAAAACTCGCGCGCATTACTTATATTTTTATACAAACTTTTATAAAACAATTAATTTAATAATAAAATATCATTATTAAATCATACATTTTTACAAACGACGCATTTGTAAACGAAAATAATATTTTCTTACGGATACAAGTACACACACTTTTATTTAACAAAGTACGAGTTAATTATTGTTTTTTAATCTTTTAAATAATTAATAAAAACTATTAGGTAGGTGGGTACTAATGTAATATGTGATGTTTTATTTCCGTGAATACATTTACTCATTCGACAATAATTAATTAGGTTGCATTCAAATTGCCGAGGCGATTCACTCATTTGATTTAGATAATCAATCATTCACTTACGGTGAGTTCATAGCCCCGCTTTTATACAACTACATTGTTTTACAACTTTGGGGTGAGAAACATGCATTGTTTTACATTTGGACGCAAGTACTCTTTTAAACATATTACGAGTTGGCCTAAGTAGCTAAACCCACTATTGCCCACCCTCATGAACTGTCAATTGCTAGTTAGCGAGCGCGAATGTTATCCCCGTTCGGGTGAGTAGTGCTCATCAGTTTCGGAGGGACCGAAACAACGAACGTATACATGTCAGAACAATTTGGAGTTGCGGTGAAACTACAATGGGCACATTTAGTGCATTAGAATTGCATACATATATGTAGAGCTTCGGTGTCATAGAACTTTAGTTCACTCGTAAATTACTTCTTTGAGATAATGTATTGTTACATGTCCTTACATTGGAAATCTGTGGTCCTACTTTTATACATTTACTAAACCTGTGAATTCACAACTTTATGTTTGACGTTTTAAAGCATGTTTTTCTCAAGGGTCAATAAAAGTATGAGAAACAAGATACATTGGTGGTCATCAGTTTAGAGCTCCCTACTATAAAGATTGGATGCAGTACATTTATGGGAATAATTTGTTATGTCATATAATCTTTACTTTTTTCAATGGAGTACTATTAAGCTTCGGCTAATTGTAACAACCAAGTCTATTTAATCCCAAAGTATTCAATTTTTAAACGACTCATATAGAGGTCGTTCTCTTATCTCGTGCTGTTGATCTATGAAGTAACATTCCCCAACCCATATTCCGCTGCGACCCATTTTGGGGGTGTTACAGATTGGCATCAAGAGCCTAGGTTATAGAGAACCAGGTCAAATGTTTTTACTTGGACTATAACCATTTTTCAAACATTGCATCATACAAAAGTTTTTCACGGGACACATACACTATTGAGTTGCATTAGTTGGTTATGCTATATGCTTTCATGATATGCATACATGTTTATATTATACTACATATATACTATGATGGTCTTATATAATATACTTATTTAAGTTTATTTATCTTCCTGCAGTCATGTCGTCTGCATCATCCGCTGTCACCTATACCTCTGTGTACACTGACTCCGAACCAGGGAGAGTCTTTTGGGGAGCCGATGAGGAGATACCCGATGGAGGTGTACCACGAGTCATCGTATTAGGATACGATGGACTCCCCATGCATCCTGAGCACCCAGCATCCCCTGACTATGTGCCCGGTCCTGAGCACCCACCATCACCCATTGAGATACCATTTGTACCCGAGCCTGAGTACCCCGAGTACTTAGTACCTTCGGAGGATGAGGCACCCATGGAGGACCAGCCTCTACCCGCTGATGCTTCACCCGTAGCCCTATCACCAGGCTATGTACCTGATTCTGATCCAGAGGAGGATCCGGAGGAGGACTCCGAGGAGGAGCATGCTGACTACCCTGCCGACGGAGGGGATGGAGATGATGAGCCCTCCGGTGATGACAGTGATGATGATACTGATGATGATGATGAGGAGCCTTTCGAGGACGAGGAGGATGACGAGGAGGAGGAGGAGCACCCAGCTCCGGCCGACTCTTCTGCTATACCTGTTGTTGACCCTGTTCCCTCAGCTGGGGATACAGAGGCGTTTGAGACTGATGAGTCTGCACCCACACCTAGACCACCTCAGATCAGGATCCCCTTTGCCCAGACACGTCTCCGTAGGGCACGGAAGACTGTCAGACCTGAGCCACCGATGTCAGCATCCATGGAGGCACGCATTGCTGAGCATGCTGCCGCACCTACACCACCACTACCTGTTGCATCTTCACCATTACCCCTACTAGCACCACTCACTACTAGCCCTACTGATGCAGGGGCACCATTAGGCTATAAGGCAGCCGGGATTCGGATGGGAGCTACAGCTGCATCACCACCCTTATCACTTCTACCTACTTCCCCCAGGACCGATGTTCCCGAGGCTGAGATGCCACCTCGGAAGAGAGCTTGTCTTACTACTCCCGCTCCCGGATGCGAGATCGGGGAGAGTTCAGCAGCTGGTGCCGCGAGACAGCCAAGGCCTACTCCAGAGGTTGACACTTGGGATGAGATTGTTGAGGCCATGATGGAGATAGCACCGACCACCTTAGAGGGGGTCGACCAGAGAGTGACAGAGCTTGATACTACTGTTAGACAGAGGACTGAGGAGTTCGAGGTACGATTTGAGGAGGCACATGATGACCGGGCTTACTTGGGAGCCCTAGTCAACACACTATACAGAGAGAGGATACAACACCGCCGCACAGCTTTGGCTATAGATAGAGAGGCTATATATGCTCGCATAGCATGGACTAGTTCTGAGGAGAGGAGTGCAGCCATAGAGGCACATGTTAGGACACTGGAGGCACAGGTTGCCACATTGATTGCTCAGACCACATCACTTCAGACTCAGTTGACTACAGCACTTGGACGTATTGCGACACTAGAGGCTAGAGACCCAGAGCCCCAGGATGGACCAGCTGAGGCTGGCAGCAGCAGTTAGTCATGCATCATTTGTAGCTATCCTGTATAGCCTATTAAGTTTTATGGGTTACTCCCAGCTAATAGGCTGTAAGGACTTTTGTTTTATCTTTTTAGCTATCATTGTATGGCGTGTTAAGTATTATGGGTGATCCCCAGCTAACACCGCCTTAGGTCCATATTTTCAGTTTTTGTATCTCATTGTACTGAACATGTTGTAATCAGGACCATCATTTATGATTATCGATGTTGTTGTGTATGAATGTTGATTTATTTATGTCATTGTTGATTTCACTTTCAGTTGTATATTTCGCTGTGGATGGTGATCTTTTTATTTATTATGCATATGTCACGTTACGTTTATGATTGTGTGAAACCTGACGTGTATTATATTCCTTGTGATTTTGAAGAAAATGTTACCAACAAGAAGAGCCACGAGGACAACACCCGCCACCACAACCGCTCCTACCACAACTGTCACTGAGGCTCAACTCCAAGCCTTAATTGATCAAGGCGTTGCTGCTGCTCTGGCAGAACGCGATGCAAGCAGAAGCAGAGATGGCGATAACAGCCATGGTTCAGGAACCGGCGGAAGAAGGCAAGTGCCTACTCAACGAGAATGCACTTACACTGACTTCTTGAAGTGCCAGCCTATAAATTTCAAGGGTACTAAAGGAGTCGTTGGCCTGACCCAATGGGCAGAAAAGATGGAATCTGTTTTCCTTATCAGCAACTGTGCTATTACGAATCAGGTTAAGTTTGCATCTTGTACTCTCCAAGGAAGTGCCTTGACGTGGTGGAACTCACACGTAAGGGCTGTCGGACAAGATGTTGCATACACAATGCCATGGACGGCTTTGAAAAGGATGATAACAGATAAGTATTGCCCTAGGGGCGAGATCAAAAAGCTGGAATCTGAGTATTGGAACCTAAAGGTGAGAGGTACTGATTTGATGACTTACAATCAACGATTCCAAGAGTTGGCACTCATGTGCGATAGAATGTTCCCTGAGGAATCAGCTAAAGTGGAAAGGTATGTCGGTGGTCTTCCCGACATGATTCATGGCAGTGTTAAGGCATCCAAGCCTCAGTCAATGCAAGAGGCAATTGAATTTGCTACTGAAATGATGGACAAAAAGATGATCACTGCAGCTGAACGCCAAGCAGAAAATAAGAGGAAACTTGAAGAAACTCCAAGGAACACCCAAAACCAACAACAACAACAACAACAACAACAACAACAATAACCAGAGGACCCAAGGGACAAATCCCCGAGTTATCACTTGCTTTGAGTGTGGAGTGCAAGGTCACTACAAGAGTGACTGCCCAAAGCTGAAGAATGGAAATCAAGGGAATCGGGCTGGAAATGGCAATGCTATAGCAAGAGCTTATGTTGTGGGCTCTGCTGGAACTAACCCGAACTCTAATGTTGTCACGGGTACGTTCCTCCTAAATAACCGTTATGCTTCAATACTATTTGACACTGGTGCCGATAGAAGTTTCATATCTACTGCATTTAGTACTTTGATTGATATCATCCCAACTACATTAGACCATGGTTATGATGTTGAGTTAGCTGACGGTAGAATAATTTGGGTTAATACACTTATACGGGGTTGCACTCTAAACTTTCTAAATCATCCATTCAACATCGACTTGATGCCCGTAGAGATGGGTAGTTTTGACGTCATTATCGGTATGGACTGGTTAGCTAAATATCATGCCGTAATCGTTTGTGATGAGAAGGCTTGTTCGTCCGTTCCCTTTGGAGAACAAGACCTTAAACTTTCCATAGGTGACGGATTAGCAACAAAGGTCAAGTGTCCCGATTGAACATCATCTCCGTGTACAAAGCACAAAGTATTTGCTGGAGGATGTCCTATCTTTTTAGCCTGGTTTATAAAGAGCGGAAGACAAGTCGAAAGAGAAGCGACTTAAAGACGTAGCAATAGTTCAAGACTTTCCTGAAGGGTATTCCCCGAGGGACTAGCCGGGTTTTCCACCAACCGCAAGTGGAATTTTTCAGATACGATTGATCCTGGTGCTGCCGCCAAGTAGCACAGGACACCTTATCGAATAGGCCCAATCCTGAGATGAAGGAGTTGTCAGACCAATTGAAGGAACTTTCCGACAAAGGCTTTATAAGACCCAGTTCCTTCACCTTGGGGAGCTCCGGTCTTGTTTGTCAAGAAGAAGGATGGATCATTCCGGATGTGCATTGACTACCGGGAATTAAATACAGCTAGACGGGTTAAAGAAACGCTTATCCGTTCCCAGGATTGATGTTTTGTTCGATCAACTACAAGGTTCAAGTATCTACTCAAAGATCTCGACCTTGAGGTCGGGTTATCATTAACTAAGAGTTCGTGAGAAGATATCCGAAGACGCATTAGAACTCGGAACGGGACATTATGTGTTTCAATTATGCGTTTGGTTTGACTAATGCAATATGCTGTATTTATGGGATCTCATGAATCGGGTGTGCACAATACATACAATGGATAAATTCGTTAATTTGTCTTTATTGACGACATTCTGATTATATTGAAGAGCAAGCAAGAGCATGCAGAGACTCATAGTTAATCTTGGAGTTGCTTAAGAAGGAACTAGTTGTAGTAATATTCTCTAAATGCAAATTCTGGATCCCTAAGGTCAATTCCTTGGTCAACCTGTCGCATCGACAGTCAGGGGTACTTCATGTGGTTACCTGCCAAGATTGAGTCTGTTAAGATTGGGATTCTCCTAAGTTTGCAACGGCATATTCGGCAATTTTTTGGGCTTAGCAGGATACTACCGAATATTCAATTGAAAGGACTTCTTAAAGATCGCCAAGACAATGACAAAACTGACTCAAAAGAAGATAAAGTCTTGAATGGTAGTGAACCAAGGCAGAGGCATGCTTTTAGTGATAAGCAGAAATTATGTAAGTGCACCGCGTTTCTAGTGTTACCGAAGGAAAATGAAGACTTCATCGCTTATGTGATGCTTCAATCAAGGGTTAGGCGCAGTGATAATGCAAAGGGAAAAGTGATTGCTTATGCATCACGAAACTAAAGATACATGAGAAAAACTACACCACTCATGATATAGAGTTAGGCGCTTAGTGGATTGCTCTAAAGATCTGGGGCATTATTGTTTGGGACAAGATGTAGATTGTATCACTGACATATAGTTTGAAACCACATCCTTGACCAGAGGATGTTTAAACATGAGACAGCGCCGTTGGTTAGAATTGCTTAGTGATTACGACTGTGATGAATCCGTTATATCCCAGAAAGCGTATGGTAGTGGCTGACGCCATGTAGCAGAAAAGAAAGAGGTATAGCCATTGCGGGTTCGGGCCTTAGTTCATGACTATCGGTTTGACCTTCCCAAGCGATTTTTGGAGGCTCAGATGAGGCAGAAAACCAGAAAACCTTAAAAGTCAAGTCGTAGGCGCGGTACTGTTGATTGAGATTCGAAAGACCCAAAAAGGCCGCGGAAAGAGAGTGGGAATCGCTCCGCGGACGGAACCTTGTGTCTAAACAACAGAAGTTGGTTGCCGTGCTATGGTGACCTAAGGGCTCTGATTATGCATGAGTCTCACAAGTCGAAGTATTCTGTTCACCCGGGTTCCGATAAGATGTACCAGGACATGAAGCAACTGTACTGGTGGCCTAACATGAAGGCTGACATTGCCACTATGTTTAGGCAAGTGTTTGACGTGCTTAAGAGTCAAGGCCAGACACACCAAAAAGCCAATGGCTTACTGGTACAGCCAGCGATACCCAATGGAAATGGAGATTTCACCATGGACTTTGTCACCAAGCTCCCAAGAACGCAAAGTGGAAACGACACCATAATGGGTATTGTTAGACCGACTCATAGTTGCACAATTTTTACCGATGGGGAAACTGACCCTATGGACAAACTAGCAAACGTACTTGAAAGAAGTGGTCACAAGGCATGGGATACCAGTCTCGATCATTTGCGATCGTGACCCACGGTTTAATCAAATTCTGGAGGTCATTTCAGAAAGCGATGGGTACTCGGTTGGATATGAGTACGGCATACCATCCAGAGACTGATGGACAAAGTGAACGGACCATCCAAACCCTTGAAGATATGTTACGCGCTTGCGTGATAGACTTTGGGAATGGTTGGGAAGGACACTTACCGCTAATTGAATTCTCGTACAACAACAGCTACCATGCTAGTATTAAAGCTGCCCCATTCGAGGCACTTTATGGCCGAAAGTATCGGTCACCTGTGTGTTGGGCTGGGGTTCGGAGATGATCGGCACCTGGTCAGGAAACTTGTTGTGAATACGACCGAGAAGATTGTCCTAATTAAGCAGAGAATCGCTAAGCTGCGCGTGATCGCCAAAGGGTTACGCCGATTGTGGTTCTTGTGACGGCGTAGCTAAGAGTTCAAGTTGCTGATCCGGTTATGTTAAAATTATAACATTGGAAAGGGTAGCTTTCGTACGTTTGGGAAACCGGGAAAGTTGACGAGGTATATCGGACCTTTCAAGGTGCTAGCCAAAGTGTTGGGAACCGTTGCTTTATAGACTCGAACTACCTACAGTTAAGCAGGGTTCAAAGCACATTTCATGTATCATCTAAAGAAGTGTTTATTGCGATCAATTGGCTCGGTTTCCGTTAGATGAAATACAAATTGTGATAAGCTCCATTTTGTGGAAGATACCAGTGGAAAATCTCTAGAGCTGTGAGATCAAGAAGCTCAGGCGAAGTCGTATTCCCATCATCAAAGTTCGAATCTGGTAACTCCAAGAGAGGTCAGAGTTCACATGGGAACGCGAACGAATCAGTTCGAGGAAAGTAATCCGCACTCTTCACAAATAACCGCCCCTCAAACAATGTTGCATTCTTGAGCTTGGGACAGGCTCTCTCTAACGGGTGGAGACTGTAAATTTTATTTTCGGTTATTTTCAACTTTAATAAATTCTATTATTTATTTCTTAGAGTTTTACGCGTTTTCGCTTTTAATTATTATCTTTAGTAAATCGCGTAAACTAAAAATTCAATGATCAGTGTTTAAACGGACCACAAAAAATTAAAGTTTACATCAAGCCAATGGTGTTATATGATTTTAGGAGTATTAATTTATATAACTTTTCACAATTTATTTTTGTTGGGTTACGTTTTAAAAACGCTTACGTTTCGGAATAAGTTTACATGTCGGTCGTACCCGGAAGCTGCCTTTTACCTATTACACTTAAACAAAATACCCACGTTTATACCATACTCAAATTTAAATTATTTTTCTCACCTATATCCTCTTAAAACCGGATCTATACATTTACCCATGAATTAAATCATTTAAATCCTATTAATACATCTTTACAAGTTGTAAACCTTACACCATAAGTACCTTAAGCTCATGGTTCTAAACATTGGCTTGTCATGTGTACCTCCCCCCCCCCCTTTTCAGCCGTGGGATGCACATAGGGAGGAGGAGAGGTCTTTGACTTGTACTTTTACACTTTATACATCAATGGTTTAGATTTAAGGTGGTTTTAATCGGTTTCCTAAGACATATATAATGAAAGCCTAAGTCCTTATTACTCTTTCACTTTCATTCACAGAAATAAACAAGCACAAAACCCTCTCTTGTGCCTTAAAACCCCACGGACACCATAATTTAGTAGGGTTTCATTTTTCTTTTCGCATCAATGTATTCCAAGCATTCATGTGTTCATACTAAGATACCTAAGACTACTAAAGGTGTTGGGAAGCTGGATTCGGGTTTAACATGGATTTGTCAAGGAAAACATTTCTAGGGTTTTCTTGATTATGGGTTTTGATTGGGAAGGGACTAGATTGATGGTTTACATCTCGTATGTTCATCATCCTAATTGATTCCTATAAGGTCTTTTTATGTTTTCAATACTGTTTATTAATTTCCCTATTGTTTCCATATTTGTTGCATTAGTTAATCACCAACTAGTTTTACTTTAAAGTTATATAAGTTTATGATGTATATCTTAGGCACAAAGGGACATGGACATTTAGTAGGGACTAAATTCATGTGAATATACGGTTTACCAACCACTGGTAAATTAATGGTGCAAAGGTTCCTAAAATAAATGATTGTAAAAATTATTGTTTAACTTAGAAATCCCTATTATGATTTATATATATATATTTGAAATTCGAAATATAAATCTTATGTTTTATATTTTATAAAAATAGTGCTCTTTATAAGGATCGTGAGCATGTAAGGAACTCGAAAAACGGAATTATAACGAACAATATACGACATTTACAAGTTATATATTATTAACTTATAAATAATTATATAAACTGTGTTGAACAGTAATAGTTACTGTTCATCAGGGGTTATAATTTGTTATAAATATTATATTTTGATATTTTCCTTAATACGAACCACGGACATAAAGACTCGAAAACGGAAATTATAACGAATTAGTTTCGTTTTACAGAGATTTAGTATATTTAATTCTATAAAAATATTTTTATAAACTGCTTGTGAGTGAATAGTTAAATATACTGTTCATAAGGGATTTAAAATTTTATAATTTCATATTTGATAAATTTTCTTTATACTAATCAAGGACATAAGGATTCGAGAAAAGAATCGATAACGAACGAATTATGATTAATTATGTTAAAAGTAAATTAGTTTATTAAAAAATAGTTTTATATTAATGTTGATGAACAGTAAAAGTTACTGTTCATCAGTGGGTTAAACTTTATAAATATGATATTTTGATAAATCATTTTAATACGGAGACGTGGACATAAGAAACGTATAAAACGGAGTCGAAACGATAAAGATATGAAGTTTTAAAACTCGCGCGCATTACTTATATTTTTATATAAATTTTTATAAAATAATTAATTTAATAATAAAAAATATCATTATTAATCATAATATTTTTACAAACGATGATGCATTTTAAACGAAAATAATATTTTCTTCGGATACAAGTACGCACACTTTATTTAACAAGAGTTACGAGTTAATTATTGTTTTAACTTTTAATTAATTAATAAAAACTATTAGGTGGTGGTGTAGCTATGCAATATGTGATGTTTTATTTACATGAAATACATTATACTCATACGACCTATAATTAATTAGGTTGCATTCAAATTGCCGAGGCGATTCACTCATTTGATTTAGATAATCAATCATTCACTTTCGGTGAGTTCATAGCCCCGCTTTTATACAACTATATTGTTTTACAACTTTGGGGTGAGAAACATGCATTGTTTTACATTCGGACGCAATTACTTTTTAACATTTACGGAGTTGGCCCTAAGTAGCTAAACCCACTATTGCCCACCCTCATGAACTGTCAATTGCTAGTTAGCGAGCGCGAATGTTATGAATAGATCTATTTGGGATTGACATCCCCGTTCGGGTGAGTAGCGCTCATCAGTTTTCGGAGGTACCGAAACAACGAACGTATACATGTCGGAACAATTTGGATGTTGCGGGTTGAAACCATTTTTTTTCTACTGGGACAATTTAGTGCATTAAATTGCATAATATATGTCGAGCTTCGGCTGTAATGAACTTAGGGCACTCGTAATTACTTTTGAGATTTTGTATGTGTTACTTGTCTTACATTGGAAATCTTGTGGTCTCACCCTGTATAACAATTTACTAAACCTGTGAATTCACCAACTTTATGTTGACGTTTTAAAGCATGTTTTTCTCAGGTCAATTAAGGTAAGAAACAAGGATACATTGGTGGACATCATTTTGGGTGAGTCATTACTATAAGATTGGATGCATTACATTTTGGGAATATTTGTTATGTCTTAAACATCTTTAATTTTCATGGCATGATCTATTGGCTTCGGCTATTTAACAAACAAAGTCTATTTTATCCAATGTATCATTTAAAAGACTCATATAGAGGTCGTTCTCTTATTTGTTTTTGCTATTATCTATGAAAGTAAACATTCCCCAACCATATTCGTGCGACCCATTTTGGGAATGTCTACAGAATGCTATGCCTAGAAGTTTAAGGAAAACAAGCTATGAGCTCAAAACGGCTTCGGACGAGTCATAATTTACTTCTTATTTTACCAGCAGTAGTCAAAAATTGCGACTATTAACAATTATTTTCTTTTGAATTTTTTTTAATTTTTTAATTTTTTGAAAATTTGGTGGTAAAAACAAGATTGCATGAAAACAACGGTTGCATGCACAATCAAATCGATAGATTCCCCCTATACTAAAACTAAACATTGTCCTCAATGTAAGATTCCCCCAGACTGTAACATTTCGTATTTTCAGGTCATTTTATGACGCCATTTATTTCGTCATAATTTCACCATTTATTTTATTTTAGTTTCGTACGCGTTTACTTTTAATTCTTATTATATAATTAAATCGCGTAAGCTAAAAAAATTTCATTTAACGAATAAAACAAGAGAAATATGATTTTTATACATATTTAATGACATGAATAGTGTTGATTCGTTTTTTAATAAATTTTTGGCAAAATAAAATTTTAGATCATTTATATAATATTTATATGAGTTTTAAATTTATAAATATTATTTTACAAGACGATTTGATCTACTTACACTGATTACTTTATACTAAAACGATAAAAACATTTTTTTATTTTATTTTTAGCGGTTACATAAAGCGGTTACGTTTCGCGATAAAATTAATTTAGGCATTCTCAGAACCACCAAAATTTACCTATGCTTCAACGAATATTCATTATTATTTCCAAATGCTCAAGTTTATAAAACTTTAACCATGGTTTATTTTGTGTCGTCCCATATATATAAACCAAGCTAGAACATACATTTCAAGTATTACCCTTTAATAAATAAAACTACACTTCTACATTTTATTTACAACTTATAAAAGTGCAAGTAACTTTCATTTTCTTTTCTTTTTAATCAAGATATTATGCTACATATTACTTCCTTAATTCCTTAAAACCAATCCAACATTTGGAGAACATAGAAAACACAATATTACATTAACCTAGTTCTTGTAAATTAGGGTTAGTAAGGACTTAATTAAGACCTTCCTTATCGGTCTTTTGACTAGTCCTTGATAATATACTACAAGTATCATCTTCACTTCATTTCATGAAGTAAATTCAACTCATTATCTCTTTTGTGCTTCTTTCCCCGTCCATATTAATCATCACAACAATCCATAAATTTTTTTTTCTATAAATATTCAAAGTATACTTATAACATATTTAAGCCATTCCATGAAGATTTGAAGGCTTGTTAAACATTTACAAGGTTTAAACAAGTTATGGTGTTCTTGTTAAATTTGGGTTTTGATCACAAGAGTGTGATCTTGTTTTTCATTCATCCCTCATTCACTTAAGTCATCTCTAAAAACTCTTAATATCTTTTATTTTCATGATTTTGTGATATATATTATGTTTTAGGGCTCATAATATGGATACTTAATAACATGTAAATGGATTTTACTTGTGATTAGGGTTGATATTTTTTCATATGTCATGTGGAAGTTATGGAACATTTTATAATGAAACATAAGCCTTTAATAGGTCTTTATTTAACGTTTTATGGTTAACTTATTGATTTTTTTTTTTGAATTTTTTTAAGAGAAATGTACAAAAATAGTTAATAAAAGTTACTAAATAAGTTATAAGTGAAAGTGTTGTAAAGGACTTAATATTATGGACAAGACTTGGACAAAATGGACTAATGGACTCTATAATATATAAGACATATGATATAAAGACTCATGGAGGACTCATGGTATTTTATTTAAGATAAAAACTAATTAAAACAAGTTTATATACATAAATACCTATTTATTTAAAAGGGGCTGTTTTGGTTCTAATTTTTACACAGCCATTTTATATTTTTATAAAATACTACATCTCATGAGGTTTCCAAAAATGTAAAGAACTCGAAAAACCGATTTATAACGAAGGAGATATGAATTTCGTAAGTTTACGATAATAAATACGTTTATAAAAATATTTTTATAAAAGTTACTGTTCACATCAGGAAAATTATTTTTGAAAACATCATAAATAAGTAGAGTTTTTAATTACGAAGACGTGCTCGAAAGAATCACTAAAAACGGAGTTAAAACGAATAAAATACGACATTTACGAGATTTACGATATAACTGTCATGAACAGTAAAAAGTACTGTTCATCAGAGGACCCAAATTATGAAAATGTAATATTTTGATAACTCGTCTTAATACGAAAGCGTGGACATAAGAAACGTAAGAAACGGACTTGAAACGAGAAAATTACGCCATTTTCACTAACGTGTTATTTATAAACGATTTTACTTATAAACACGATTTCACTAATGCGATTAGATGGTGATGTAGCTATATAGAATTATATACAGTATTAGTTAATCAAGGTGCTTAGTGCTTACTCGGCCTATAAATAATTAGGTTGCAATCGGCGTTTATCTGACGCATTTTCTGTGATATACGAGATATTCATTGACTCAAGGTGAGTTCATAGTCTCGCATTTCAATCTTTTCAATGTTTTATAAACCCGCGAGGGGAATACATGCTCGTTTACAAACTTGTATATTTTACTACAGTACAATTACCTTTCAATACTTTGTTTTTTTTTTTTTGGAGTTCATAACCCTAACCCTTTCTCTTTTAATTGTTTCTATAAACAATTTTCGGGCCGTGGAGAATACATGCTTCGTTTTACTACATAAAACTTACTGATATTCTATACGTAGGTTACCTAACTATTTTTACTAAGCTGATTAGTTATACATGATTTGAGATCGTTGAATACCTAATTTGAAGCCAGTGTAATTTTTTTTGGGGGAATTACATTGCTAGTTTTACTATTGGACACAAGTGTTTTCAAAGTGTTTACAATGTGTCTTGCTATCCAGATTACTGGTGAATATTATTTGACTAAGTTACCCTTATTGCCATGAAAAGTCCCTAATTATTTCATGAACCGATAATTGCTATTGTAGTAAGCTGCGAGTGTTGTGGATAGACTAATCGGGACTGACAATCCTTCACCTTTCTCCTTGGGTCATCTAGTTTGTTCGAAGGTTGCATTTAACTTGAGAGGTGTTGGGTGTTGGCAAGCATCTATATTCCGATTGGGGCAAAAAATCTAGTTAAGGCTTCGGGGTCATTGAGCTTAGTGCAATAATACACGTGTTGGAAATGATTGAATGTGTTCTCTTGTCTAACCTTACTAATTTTTGGGGATATTGGATACGTACATAGTTGTATTATTTGTTTTGGACTTCGGAATACGTACTATAGTCCAACATTACCTAGTCTTGTCGGCCACTTCTTAAATAACTTATTTGATTACTTGATATTACTACTTAGAATTCAGATGGATTTCGGAAATAAACACTTTTTAAAATGTTCGTAACGCTGATTTTCTTTCTGAAATATTTCTTTAATCTATTTCAATACTGTTTCTTACTAAACCTATGAATTCTCCAACATTATTGTGGACGTTTTAGACATGTATTTTCTCAGGTTACCTATTTTGCCCTAGTGGAGCATTGGGAGCATTGAGCCGCTGCAGAATATGTTTTTGGAAGGCTTAATACTTGATACCATTCGGACATATGTTTAAATAAATGTTTTATTGCATTATAAGTGGAAACCCTTTGGTAACTCTGATTTTAATATAACGAATGTGAAATTTATTTAAACGTCTCTTTTGAGGTCGTTTTCTGTGACTTGTCCCTTGTGCCTTGAAGTCGCACCCCAATGTTACTATTCCGCTGCCGTCTGATTTTGGGGGTGTGACAGATTGGTATCAGAGCTGAAGTCATAGAGAACTAGGTCGTTTTCAAAACCTGACTTATGACAAGGTTTTCAAAATATAGAGTTTCCATTGGTTTTATTCGATATCCGTGCTTGCTTGCTTTCAGGAACTTTTTATGCTCCTCTTTGCATCTCTACTTCTATTACATGGGTAACAAGCATTTAATACTTGACTATGATTTCTCTCTCTTATGTCTATCTTATGACGGCTTACTATTTACCTTATATAGGTCAGCTATATAAATATTGATCATTCTGATTTTCATGTACTTCCTGATTTCTCATTTACTCCCTTGAGCGTCAATACTGGTATTATATAAGGATGCCTATACTTATGGGTTAATTTCTTCTTGATCTCTTACGATTAACTTCAACCATTTATGCGACTTTACTTTATTCCCTTATAATGATATCAAAAATTTAGCATATTTTGTAAATTCCACTAGTTACTTTACCATTCGACTCCGAGCTGGAACACTCTTCTTATGTTTTTAAATCGCACATGTTGTTTCGTAATCCATCGTTTTGAAGCCTTCCAGTTGATGGGAGTACGACAATTAACTTGTCACCTTCATTACCGTGTCACCTTGGGCACTACCTTTTGTACACGACTCTTTAGTTATTTTTATATTGATTGAATTTAGATTTCTGTTACGTTTCATTTTCCTTTTGGACTAAAGCGTTTGTTTCGGTATATTCTTTTATACTTGTTATGACCTATCGATGTACAAAAAATACTAGATGTCAACTGTAAACCATTTTGTTGTCACCCTATGAGATACTTCACGTTTACTTTACTTGATATTTCATTTCATTATAAAAATTATTTGATCATTTCATTACACCACACTATTTTGATGAAAATGGCATTGAAACGGTGGACCTCTAAATATACATAGACTAATCATCTATGTATATTTGGTGCATAGACTGATCACCTATGCATTCGGGAAAGACCATGTCATGCTGAGAATAGTCACCTTAAAACCTACACCTCTTCATCAACACAATTCTGGAAGGAAATATCGAATTTTTTATACCCGACTTCTTCAGGTGTTGCAAACCTGAACCTGAGGAAAAGGCTCTTCTAACGGATGAGGTACTGTCAACATTTCGTATGTTCAGGTTCATTTATGACTGCCATTTTATTTCGTCATAATTTCACCATTTATTTTATTTTAGTTTCGTACGCGTTTACTTTTAATTAGATTAGATAATTAAAGCGATGTGTAAGCGATAAAAATTTCATTTTAACGAAATAAAACAAGAGAATTTATGATTTTTTACACTGTGTATTTACCTAACATGAATAGTATTAGTTCATTTTTAATAAAAATCTTTGGCTTAAACATTTTTAGAAATCATTTATATAATATTTATATAGTTTGAATTTTTAAAAAATATTATTTTACAACGACGAGTTTGACCTACTATACGATAACATTTATACAACGATAAAAACATTTTTTTTTTATTTTTCGAAAGTAATAATTGACTTTTTATATTTTATTTTTATCGGTTACGTAAAGCGGTTACGTTTCGCGATAAAATTAATTTAGGCATTCTGGGAACCACCAAAATTTACCTACGCTTCAACGAATATTCATTATTATTTCCAAATGCTCAAGTTTATAAAACTTTACCCATGGTTTATTTTGTGTCGTCCCATATATATAAACCAAGCTAGAACATACATTTCAAGTATTACCCGTTAATAAATAAAACTACACTTCTACATTTTACTTACAACTTATAAAGTGCAAGTTTTTTCAAAACGGGTTAACTTTCATTTTCTTTTCTTTTTAATCCAAGATATTATGCTAGATATTACTTCCTTAATTCCTTGAACCAATCCACACATTTGGAGACATAGAAACACAAATATTAATAACCTAGTTCATGTACATCTAGGGTTAGTAAGACTTTCCTTAAGACCTTCCTTATGTCTTTTAACTAGTCCTTGAAACATATAATACAAGTATACATCTTCACTCTTTATTTCATGAAGTAAATCAACTCCATTTCTCTTCCTTTTATTCTTTTTGTGCTTCATTTCTCAGTTCCTCTATATTAATCCAAACAATCCATAAAATTTTTATTCACAACATTCACAAGTATTCTTATAACATATTTAAGCCATTCCATGAAGATTTGAAGGCTTGTTAAACATTTACAAGGTTTAAACAAGTTATGGTGTTCTTGTTAAATTTGGGTTTTGATCACAAGAGTGTGATCTTGTTTTTCATTCATCCCTCATTCACCTAAGGTCATCTAAAACTCTTAATATCTTTACTTTCATGATTTTGTGTATATATTATGTTTATATGGCTCATCACCATTTAGGATACTTAATAACATGTAAAATGGATTTTTACTTGTGATTATGGTTTTATATACTTTTTCATATGTCATGTGGAAGTTAAGAACATGTTATAATGGAAACATAAGCCCTATAAAAGTATGGTTAACTTATTAAGAAGTATGTACCTAAACTAGTTAATTAAAAGTTACTAAATAAGTTATAAGTGAAAGTGTTGTAAAGGACTTAATATTATGGACAAGACTTGGACAAAATGGACTAATGGACTCTATAATATATAAGACATATGATATAAAGACTCATGGAGGACTCATGGTATTTTATTTAAGATAAAAACTAATTAAAACAAGTTTATATACATAAAATACCTATTATTTAAAAGGGGTTGTTTTGGTTCTAATTTTTACACAGCCATTTTATATTTTTATAGAATACTACATCTCATGAGGTTTCCAAAAATGTAAAGAACTCGAAAAACCGATTTATAACGAAGGAGATATGAATTTCGTAAGTTTACGATAATAAATACGTTTATAAAAATATTTTTTTTAAATAAATTACTGTTCACATCAGGAAAATTATTTTTGGAAAACATTCTTAAAGAAGCTAGAGTTTTTACATTCGAAGACCGTGTGCTCGAATGATCACTTATAAACGGAGTTAAAACGAATAAAATACGATATTTACGATAACTAAATTTATAAAAATAAATATCATAAAACATGCCTCGGGAACAGTAAAAGTATTGTTCTCAGAGGAACCCAAATTGTTGAATTGTAATATTTTGATAACTCGTCTTAATACGAAAGCGTGGACATAAGAAACGTAAGAAACAGACTTGAAACGAGAAAATTACGCCATTTTCACTAACGTGTTATTTATAAACTATTTTACTTATAAACACGATTTCACTAATACGATAGATGATGATGTAGCTTATAGAATTATTACAGCTATTAGTTAATCAAGGTGCTTAAGTGCTTACTGGTCTATAAATTAATTAGTTTTGCAATCGGTCGTTTATCTGACGCATTTTCTGGATATACGAGATATTCATTTGACTCAAGGTGAGTTCATATCTCGCCATTTCAAATTCTTTTCAATGTTTTATAACCCGCTTTAGGGGAATACATGCTCGTTTACAACTTGTATATTTTAATACATTACAATTCCTTTCTATACTTTGTGTGTTCATAACCCCACATTTTCTCTTTTAATTGTTTCATAAACTGTTTTCGGGGTGGAGAATACATTGCTCGTTTTATAATACAACTTATTGATTTCTAACGTAAGCAGGTTACCTATTTTTTTTACTAAAGCTCTATTTGTTTACTACATGATTTGAGATGTTGAATATATCATTTGAGGAGCCTTGGTGATTTTTGATTTAAGTGCTTTGTTTTACTATTGGACACAAGTGTTTTCAAAGTGTTTACAAAGTGTATGTTATACAGATTACTGCCTTTGAATATTATTGCCTAAGTTACCGTATTGCCGTGAAGTCCCTATTTATCATGAACCGTTAATTACTTTGTAGTAAGAGGAGTGTGTGGATAGATTCTACGGGACTGACAATCCACCACTTTATTGGGTCTCTAGTTTGATTCAAGGTGCATTTAACATTTGAGAGGTGTCCGGGTGTTGGGCAAGCATCTATTTACGATTGGGGCAAAAATCTAATTAAGGCCTTCGGTCATGAAGCTTAGTGCAAAATAAAAGTGGTTGGACCTGATGATTGTGTTTCTCTTGTCTACTTACTATTTTGGACCTATGGACATACGTGTGTGTGTTCTGCTATTATATGTTTTGGACTTCGGAATAGTACTTAGTCAACATTACCTAAGTCTTGTGGATCCATTTTTATATACTTCCTTGATTTATGATAGTACTACTTAGATTTCGGGTGGATTTTTGGTAAATAACACTTTTAAAGGTTGTAACGCTGCTTTTGTTCTGAAATATTATTAATTTATTTTCATATGCTTTTTAACTTAAACTATGGAATCACAACATTATTGTTGACGTTTTAGCATGTATTTTCTCAGGTTACTATTTTGCTAGTGGAGCATTGGGAGCATATGAGCCGCGCGGATATGTTTTTGAAGGCTTAATAACTTGTATACCATTCGAAAAACATTTTAAACAAAATGTTTCTATTGCATTATAAATGGAATCTTTTGTAAACTCTGATTTTAATATAATGACTGTGAAATTTATTTAAACATCTCTTTTGAGGTCGTTTTCTGTGACGTGTCCCTTGTGCCTTGAAGTCGCACCCCAATGTTATCATTCCGCTGCCGTCCGATTTTGGGGGTGTGACACATACTAATTCCAATGCATATTCTTGATATAAAATGGTCTCTACGCAAATCTAAATCCGTTTATTAAGTATGCTAAAGATAAACGTTAGTCGATAAGATTTAAGGATATCGAATTCTCTAAATGAAGATGAGGATATGAAGCTCGAATGTATGAATGGACAAAACCATGAACTCGAGAGTCTTTAAAATCTGGGCAATCCTGGACAATAAGAATCACAAAACACGAAACACGAGAAAAGAAAGAGGCGGGCCTCCTCACATCATTTGTTAGAAAATAGATAAGAAGATAGAATTGCTTGTTTTTGTTAACCGAGTCACGAGCTTGACTCGACCCTGAATTAAGTTGTCCATGGGGAAGCAAATGGAAAAAAAAAATCTCAATCGGGCTTTCATTGATGTTTGGATAAAACATAAAAGCAATGAAGTTCACCCCGTGAAATGCCACCGGCTCTTAGTGGAGACTGTCGGGTCAAAATTGGTGTCTTCAATTCCGGTGGAGAGACTGTAAAGGAGAACCCACAAGGTAGGTGAGAAACGGGAGAAAAGTCTGAATGACAAATGTGAAGGAATTGTCATCTTCAACATATCTCACTCGCCTGGGTCTCAAAAAATTCATCTTCATTAAGTCATCAAAATTTGTTATAACTGGTGCATCGGGTCAATGTCGAAGTAAAACGCTCATTACTCAGGAATCGGTCTTCGTTAAGTAAGTTGTAAGATAAACAATATCCCCCTCCGAGTCTAACTCATCTATTACCGGGGGTATTAGTTCTTCCAAACAAGAAAATGTTATCACCTCCTCTACAAGAACAAAGTCACTATCACAACGGGAATAGGAGAAGAGGAAGGGATTTTCAAGCCAAATGAATAAACAGAAGTGATTTTCAATGGCTTTCGCCTTATTAATAGTAGATTGACGTTTAACTAAGTTCTCATGAAGAATCACGTCTCTATTTGATATATCATTGTATTTCTCATTCTTTCTTCATCAAAAATCGTTTCATTAATTCCCGGTAAAATTGGATCAATAAAAAGTGCAGACACGACGAACTCTTCGGAAGAAAATCAATCCCTTGTAAAGTCCTACCCCGAGATTTGATCGAACGATCTCGATAAGCAATGAATTATAAGTCCCACATTCAGCATCTAAAATGATCACAAGACAGCACATCGCAAATTTCTTGGAAATACCTTAAACTCACCTTGGGATTGGGACAAGGTTCTCACACTAGTCTTTCCATTTCCTGAATAGTGTTAAGATTGCTCGTCCCCATACTTAGAGAGTTATCAGCTCTCGATCGTAAGTCTGTGTGATTCCTTTTAGGCGCTTCTATATTTTAGAGCTATATATCATCATCATCATCATAGTAAGTAGACGATTCCAGCTTTGGACAATTAATTTTATTCTGATAGCTCCTCATTAATATTTCGCACTTATTCAAGGTGTTTATCATTAAATCCTTGAATATCTCTTGTTGATTAAGTGCTTGTCCGTATAACAGCATGCTTAATTTCGCCAAATCTATCCAAGCTATCGATAAAAACCTTTGGTGTTACTCCAAAAGGTATACGACTAAACTTCCTTAAGAAGGTATAAATGGCTTTCATTAAGTCTTCTCTAGCTTTCAACACTTCTTCACTCGTTTCTTGAGGAGAATGATGAATGACGGGATATTGCGGGGGTTGAAATTGGTCAAAACCGGAAGAATTAGAATTAGATAGATTTTGGTTCATCGGTTGACACTGAAAAGTCGCGTGAGAACCCCCACAGTTTTCACAACAAAGGTATTGTTGTGGAAAACTTGGTGAAGTTAGTGAAAAATTATTAAAGTTTTGATTGAAACACGAGTCGTGATTGTAGATAAACGGATCTTGTGTTGGACAACGTAACAAAATGAGACATGTTTTCCACATAAACTCATTAATATTGTCTCGTTGCCGGTTCGTGGAGGGTAGTCGGAAAAATTTAAGATTAATTGAAAGAGTTGGATTTGGATTATATAGAATGATTTTCCATCTCTTGAAGCGCAAATGAACAAAATCCTCCTCTTAAGGAGCCTTACACCCCAAACAAGTGACTGCTTTCCATCACCATAAGTGCAATTAAAACAACGTTCCAATTAGAAGTTTAACTCCACATAGCGAACATGTATCTTAATATAACAATAAAAGCCATCACATGGTTGTCACACCTGTACCACTCACGTGGTTATGAAGTCATAATAATAGAAATTACACAATATAGGAGGATAAGAAGAAAGATTATTAATACGGATAAGAGGTTAAAACGAATTAATATTTTGGGGATCTTTTGAAAATAATTCATAAGAAAAGGAATTAAAATAAAAAATATTTTTGGTAACCGAAAATTAAACGTGCACGGTAGCTCTCTAAAAATACGTACAAGAAAGCAGAGGAGTTGGTAAGCGCGAGGCGCTATTTAGAATAACCCTTCTCCTTTTGGGTGATGTTGATCAAACCCGCCTTAAACTTTCCTTATAGCACGTAATCTAAAGGTGAGCCGTAACAACGATTAACAAATGGTTATTTTTATATTAAAATAAAAGAAAATAGAAGTGTAAAATATTCACAAACGGAAAATAACTTCACGAGGAAGGTTCTTCAAAAACACTAATCTTCGAACGAAACACGATAATCGTAACACACTTCCCCGGCAACGGCGCCAAAAATTTGATACGCTCCGAATACGCTATACGTAGATATATATAGTATATAAGGATTATATCAAATAATAGTATAGTAAGTATTTTCCGTCGGGTTCTAGAAACGAACTTTTAACCAAAGTTGTCTTTAAAACCTCCCGGGTCGTTTTCCCTCGACGAAGCGTGAATTGAAAATCGGTTAAGTCCGTGATCGCGCGTTTTGAATGGTTTCGAATATTTTGATTTGATAATCTATTTCTACTAATAAAAATACATAAAGCATATAAAGAAATTTAAAACTAAGCAATTAAGCACAAAACTATTAACGGGAATTAAGCAAATGCGACATTTAAATCCTAAATTATGAAAAAATAAGACCTGAAATGCTTTTTCTACTTTTCCTAACCCTAATTGATTATTTAATAATGAAAAGCTAAGGAAAATTTAAAACGAGAATAATTAAAGCTAAAAACGAAGAGAAACGAGAACGGGGACGAAATCCCGTTCTTTAAAACGTGACTTTACTAAATTTTAACCCTATGAAAATTATTTTTAAACCTAAGCCTAGATAATGATAAAAGAAAATTTTAGAAAAAAGAAAATTATTTTTCTAATTTTTATGATTTTTTTAAAGTTTTTAGTAAAGAAAAATAATTAAAAATACAAAACTTTGAATTAAAATTTTAAGAAAAAAATTACCAAAAAATAGACTAAGTACAAGGAACACAAAGAGAAAATATAAATCATAGAAATCTAAAGGATATGCAGGAAAAAGCTTAAAGATTCGAATGGTTATATGAAAAGAGCTTGAAAAAAAAAAAAAAAAAACAAAAAAAAAAAAAAAAAAAAAAAAAAAAAAAAAAAAAATGTGTTAAAAGAATAAACATATGACTTAGGATAGAAAAGTCCCAAGGGCACGTTGGTGTGTGAGTGTGGTGTTGAGACTTTGAAAGGGTTGAGGAGGGTTGAGGTCAGGGGTTGAGCCGGCTCACCCCTGACTTCCTCTCTTCCTTTTTTTTATTTTGCAAATTTTTTTGAAACAAAGTTGTTAAGCTACTGAAAATAAGCTACTTTAATAAAAACAACTTTTTATAAAAGCTATTAAATAAGCAGAAATTGCTAGATATTTAACGTTTAGTTTTAAAGGAAAATGCATTTTACTGAAAATTACTAATAGAAATCTAAAACAAGCTAACTTTGAAACTAAATAGGCTACAACTACCTTAATACTAACCAAATAAGCACAGCTGAACCAAAAATAAACAAATTCCAAAATCCTTAAGCTATAAATTAGATAATCATTTATACAAAAGTTGGTACCAAACAGGCAGAAAGCTAACTTTGAGCTTATTTTTCAGCATGAAGACGGAACCTTATGATAATAAGACTTATAACACTAAAAAGATATCCTAAATAAACTTAAAACACTAATTAAAATCTATTTTGAAATTCAAATAAGTAATGAAAAAGCTAAATGAAAAGGGACTTTAAGCAGAACACACTAATTTTGGTTTTTATAGAAAATACAAAATGCTAACTTGAGACCTAAAAACTGTTAACTGAATATGCTAATTTCTAAAAAGTAAGTTTAAACAGATGTAATATTAACTATAAGCTACTTATTCCTTGAATTTCAAAATCTAACAACTAATTTAACCATCTGAAAATGAAGCTTAAAAGTGACAGTTTGTCTATTTTCCCCTACTGATGCAATTGACACAGAAACTAACCAAACTTGAAAACAAAAGTGCAGGTCTAAAACTTATTTCTACAACTTTAAAACACTTAACTAGGAACAAAAAGAGCAATTACAAAAACTGGAAAGGACTTGAGCTTAAAATGCATGATAAGCTAAACCAAAACTTACAGATTCAAAAAGCTTCTTACTAAATTTGATTAAAACTAATTATAGACCTTAAAACTTGGTAAAACTCAATACTGAAGTTTAATGTTGATTGATTTAAAATGTAAAAGGCTATGGACAGTACTAACTTAAGTTAGTACTGCCCATAGCAAACACCCCTTTAAGCTATTTGAATCTAAATTAAACTAACAATTCATTGATTTTAGCCTTATACTTTCAATACCAGATATCTAACAACTTTTAATATGAACCTAAATGGCATATGTTCAAACTAAAAAAGCTATAAAAGAACAAGACCCTTATTGAGGCTGCTAGAACTATGCTAGCAGATTCATTTTTACCTAACACTTTTTGGGCTGAAGCAGTTAGTACTGCTTGTTATGTCCTTAATAGGGTATTAGTGACCAAGCCTCAAAATAAGACACCTTATGAACTTATAACTGGTAAAATACCAATCATAAGCTATATAAGACCTTTTGGGTGCCATGTGACCATCTTGAATACCATTGACCACCTGGGCAAGTTTGATGGGAAATCTGATGAAGGGTTTTTAGTAGGGTATTCTCTAAATAGCAAGGCTTTTAGGGTATACAATTTAGAAACCAAGAGAGTTGAAGAAAACCTGCATATAACCTTTTTAGAAAATAAACCAAATGTTGCAGGGAAAGGACCAAATTGGCTGTTTGATCTTGATTATTTAACTGATTCAATGAATTATCAGCCTGTGAGATCAGAGAATCAAGCTAACAAACATGCAGGTCCAAAAGAAGCTAATCATAGTGCAGGTACACAAGATAATATTCATGCAAGAAATTCTGAAATGGAAGCTGAATCTGCTCAAGACTACTTTATACTGCCAATATGGTCTTCTTATACTTCAATAGTCAAGAGCTCATAAGCAAAGAATGAAGGTGAAAATCCTAATAAGAATACTAATTTAAAGACAAATGAGAAGCCAGTAGATCAGGAGGATCAATCCTTTTTGGATGAGCTTGAAAGGCTTAAAAGACAAGAAAAGGAGGCTAATGATGCAGCTGAAGCTCTTAGAAAAGAGTTTGCCCAAGATACTGAGGATTTGCTACTTCAATCAGGAGCTGCTAGAGCTAGCAGTACTAACACAATTAATACTGCTAGCACACCAGTTAGTACTGCTAGTCCTTCTAGTGGACTATCCTACACTAATCTAACCAATACTGACCAAGATGATTCTCAAATACATGCTCTTGAGGATAATTATGACAATCCTAATGATGGTATTTTTACCAATACATCTTATGATGATGGGGGTGTAGTGGCTGACTTCATAAATTTAGAAACTATTATGAATGTTAGTCCTATTCCCACATCAAGGATTCACTCTATTCATCCTTCAACTCAAATTCTTGGAGATCTAAAATCAGCAGTTCAAACAAGGAGCAAAGTAAACAAAAGTTCTGGAGCCCATGCTTTTGTAAGTTATATTCAAAAGCAGAGAATAAATAATCATAAGGACTTCCAACATTGTTTATTTGCTTGTTTCTTGTCTCAAATTGAACCCAAGAAGATATCTGAAGCACTTAAAGATGAAAGTTGGGTTGATGCTATACTGGAAGAACTAATGTAATTCAAGATTCAAAAAGTTTAGATACTTGTAGATTTTCCTTATGGGAAGAAGGAAATTTGGACAAAATGTGTTTACAGAAATAAGAAGGATGAAAGAGGTGTTGTGGTTAGAAATAAGGCAATGTTGGTTACCCAAGGACATAGGTAAGAGGAAGGGATAGACTATGATGAGGTTTTTGCTCCTGTGTCTAGGATTGAAGCTGTTAGGATCTTTTTGGCCTTTGCTTCTTATATGGGATTCATAGTCAATAAGATAGATGTGAAGAGTGCCTTTCTGTATGGCACAATTGATGAGGAGGTATATGTGTCTCAACCTCCAGGTTTTGTAGATTCTAAGTGTCCTAAGAAGGTCTACAAAGTTGTGAAAGCACTTTATGGTTTACACCAAGCTCCTAGAGCCTGGTATGATACTTTATTTACTTTCTTGTTAAAGAGTGAATACAAAAGAGGAACTATTGACAAGACTCTTTTTATCAAGAAGGACAAAAATGATATCATGTTAGTACAAGTTTATGTGGATGGCATTATTTTTGATTCTACAAAGAGATCTTGGTGTAATGAATTTGAGGCATTAATAAAGAGTAGATTTCAGATGAGTTCTATGGGAGAGCTCACCTTCTTTCTTAGATTACAAGTCAAACAGAAAAAAGATGGTATTTTTATAAGTCAGGATAAGTATGTTGTAGAAATCCTAAAGAAGTTTGATTTTGCCAGTGTAAAGACTGCTAGTACACCAATTGAGATCCAGAAGCCTTTGGTCAAGGATAAGGAAGCTACTGATATGGATGTACACATTTATAGATCCATGATTGGCTCTTTAATGTACTTGACTGCTTCTAGGTCTGATATTATGTTTGCAGTCTGTGCTTGTTCTAGGCTTTGGGTAACTCCAAAGACCTCCCATCTCAATGTTGTGAAGAGAATCTTTAGGTACCTGAAGGGCTAACCCAAACTGGGCCTTTGGTATCATAGAGTGTCATCATTTGACGTAGAAGCCTACTCAGATAGTGACTATGCTGGAGCAAATCTTGACAGGAAATCCACAACAGGAGGTTGTCTATTTCTTGGAAGGAGACTTATTTCATGGCAATGTAAGAAGTAAACAATTGTGGCTACTTCTACTACAGAGGCAGAATATGTTGTTGCTGCCAACTACTATGGGCAAGTTTTGTGGATTCAAAATTAAATGTTAGACTATGGGTTCAATTTTATGAACACAAAGATCTACATTGATAATGAGAGTACTATATGCATTATAAAGAATCCAGTATTTCACTCCAAAACAAAGCATATTGAAATTAGGCACCACTTCATTAGGGATGCTTATGAGAAAAAACTTATCCAAGTGCTAAAGATTCACACTGATGACAATGTAGCTGATCTTTTAACCAAAGCTTTTGATGTTAGCCGGTTCAATTTCTTGATTGTTAACATTAGAATGATCAATCAATAAGCTGCATTAGTTAAGGGGAGGCAAGATGATTTGTTGTACAGTTTGTATGGAATGTTCTGTGAGCAGAAGAATCTTGACAATGGTGATGTTTTTCATAGAGTTATTTGGGTTAGAGAGTAATTGGAGAGAGCTATAGATGGTACTAAAGAACTCTTGTTGCCAGACTTGTTCAATTTTTGGTTAACAAAAGTTAGTACCGATAGGCTTATAGTTAGTACCGACAGGCAAAGTTTATACCGCTATCAAGCCATTAGAGAAAATACCGGTAGGGGTCTAAAGTGTAATTTTTGATGGTTTCTTCGACATTGGGATTGCTCCTTCTATAAATACCCATCTTAATTACATAATTTATTCACCTAAACTCTCTTAATCGACTTTAATTAACAAACCCTGATTTTTCATCACCGTCGATCAACAAAATCAATTCAACAATGGCTGGTTTAGAATTCTGCTCAAATCATAATATGGTTGCCTACTTAGAAAAGAATGATAGGAACACTGAGTTTCATCAAATTATGGACTTCCTCATACACAGTTCAATCCACTTTGCACTCACTGTAAGTCCCATAGTCTCAACTTCGTTTGTTGAACAGTTCTGGACATCTGCTAAGTCCATAACAGTCAACAACATTAGTTATATAGATATCATTGTTGCTGGCAAGCCTGTAACTATCTCAGAGGCATCAGTAAGAAGTGATCTTCTTTTTGATGATGCTGATGGGATAGCTACTTTGAATAATTAGGCTATATTTGACACTATTCAGTTAATGAGGTATGAGGGGGGCCTAAATACTTTAACTTTTAACAAAGCCCTCTTTTCACCTCAATGGAAATTTCTTTTTCATACCATGAATCACTGCATCAGTTCTAAAAGCACTTTTTAGGATCAAATTCCCACTAATATTGCCATAGTAGTGATTTGTTTGGCAACTAATAAAAAATATAATTTTTCAAAATTAATTTTTGATGGTATTATGAGACACTTTGATGCATCTAAGAAGTTTGTCATGTATCCAAGATTTTTACAAATCTTTTGGAGAAACCAGTTAAGGAATGTGCCTTTCCTTATGGATCATTTTCCAGTCCCAACCTTAACTAAAAAGGTTTTGACATTTATGGTTAAAAAGGGTAAAAACTTTTCAAAGAATGCCACACCTTTATTTAACTCTATGTTGGTTCAACCAATAGAGAATGAGGGTGAAGTTTCAGAAATACCATCTGAATCCCAACTAATACCCTCTCATACTCACCCAAGTAAAGACCAACCTGAGTCACAGCCTAACCTATCTCTTAGACCTTCTTCTTCTATCCCTATTCTTGATTCCAATCCAGAGGGTTCTGGTGGGAATCATGGATGTCAGTCATCCAGTGATAGATCCCTATCAGGGAATGAGGATGGCATGACACTCCAAAGTGTATATGATCTTTGTGTTTCTTTATGTAAACAGGTCATAGCTCAAGCTGTAGAAATTAAAGATTTGAAGGCTCAGATCAAGCAGCTTAAGAAGTAGGCCAGACCTATTCTCAACCACCACAAATCTTGGTTTAGGGTTGCTAGGTTAAAGAAACAGCAAAAGAAGAATGATATGGAGAAATCAAATAAGAGAAGGAGTGTATCCAAATAGGGGAGGAAAGTTGTCAAATATTCCAAAGGTGCACCATCTGTGCAAACACACACTGACTGGGATGGTCTGGATATTGATTTAGAAAAAACCATGGACTACACTCTTGCTCAAAATGAAGGGAAGACTGATTCCAAGGTTGAGGAACCCAAAACAAGTTCCAAAAATGAGGAACTTCACTTGTCAGGTGATACATTAGTTGTAGAAGATAAAGGAAGTGCTGAAAAGGGAGGAAGCACAAAAAGTACTGATCTGAAACAAAGTACTATCAAGCCAGAAGAAGGTACCGACAAGCAAGATAAAGATACCGATAGACAGGTTGAAGGTACTGCTAAGAATAAAGATCAAGATTCAAGGGAAAGTGCTACTCCAATAGCTCCAACAACGACTTCAACACCTACTCTAACAGTTTTTGGTGATGATGAGACTATTGCACAAGTTCTTGTCATAATGAGTCAGAACAAGGTGAAACAGAAGGAAAAAGAAAAAGGAGTAGAGCTTAAGAATGTTGAGGATATTGAGAGACCAAGGCCTACATCAACAAGATCAGTGTTAACATTGAAGCCTCTTCCTAAGATCGATCCAAAAGCTAAAGGCAAAGGAATGATTGAAGAAGAAGATGAATCTGATACTGAATCAGAAGATATCACTGAAGCTGAAAAGAAGTTTAAAATGCTTGCTAATGATGAAGAGATGGCCAGAAAGGTTCAAGAGGAATGGGAAGCAGAAGAGGAGAAGGAAAGGTTGGCTGAGGAAGAAGCTACTAAGGCTGCATTCACCAATGAGTATGATTTTATTCAGGCAAGACTCAATGCAGACAAGATTCTTGCTGAGAAGGTTCAAGAAGAAGAGAGAGAAAATTTCACCATCGAAGAGAGAGCCAAGTTGCTTCATGATACCATTGCTGCACAAAGGAGATTTCTTGCTCAACAAAGATCTGAGGTTATCAGAAACAAACTTCCTTCAAGAACTCAGCTGAGAAACCAAATGATGACATATTTGAAGCATGTTGGAGGAAAGAAGCATTCTGATTTGAAGACCAAAATTTTTGAAGAAATACAAGTTTTGTATGAAAAGGTAAAAAGGTCTGATGAAAACTTCATTGCTATTGGTTCTGTTGAGGATGAGAGGCTAATAAAAGATTTGAACAAGAAAGCTGCTGGTATAAAGAAGGCTGACAGTATTAAGGAGGAAAGTAAAGAAGAAGAAGGTACCAAAAAGAGAAAACTTGGCACAAGGAAAAAGATGAAGTCAAGGAAAAGAAGATTCAGACAAGACACTTCTGAGGATGATGAAACTAATAGTGAGAAAGAGAATGATGAGCTGAGATTATGCTTAACAATAGCTCCAGATGAGGACAAGGAGGTGGATTATGAAATACTTGACAAGAAGTATCCTATCATAGAATGGAAATCTGAGTATCTTGGAATTAAACCACAGTATGATGAAACTAAAGACTTAGAGGAGATTAATCTAAATGTGGTGATTAGAAGCAATGGATAAAGGAGATATTTTACTACTCTGATGAGTGTGCTTTCCAAATTTGATAGAGATGATTTGAGTGCTATATATCAACTTGTGATGGACATATACCAAGATGAGATACCTGAAGGTTTTGACAGAGTACTTTGGGGAGACTTAATGATAATGTTTAATCCAAGTGATGAAGATGAGTTTTGGAACTCACAGTAGGATTGGAATGTAGTAAGTTGGAAGCTACATGGTTCTTTATGGGTACATACTTTAATGACTGAGGAAGGATTAGTCATTCATATGCTTGTTGAGAAAAAGTATCCTTTGAGAAAGAAAGTGTTATTGCAAATGCTAGAATTGAAGTTAGAATCTAAAAAAGACAGTACTATGGCATTAGAGTTGATTAGATTTGTCAAGAAGTTAATTGCAGAGTTGGAACCTAAAAACTCTGATGGAGATGAGGAGGATCTTTGAGTGTTGGTTTCAAAACCACACAACAAATGGTCATCAGTTCACCATGTTTAACAGACATAAGAACTGACTAGTCCATAAGCAAACGGCTTATGGTAAAGACTTCTCAAATCCGTTTATGGTTGACAATTTACCAAAAATTGTATGGTTCTCAACTCACCTTGCTTCACAGTAAAGAGTTGGCTAGTCCAGGATCAAACAGTTCCTGGTAAAGACAAATCAAATCTGTTGATAGCTGATAGTTTGCTAAAAACTATATGGTTATCAATGCACCATGTTATGGCAATGAAGCATTGACTAGTCCAAAAGCAAACGGTTTTTGGTAAAGACAAATCAAATCCGTTGATAGTTGATAGTTTACTCAAAACTATAAGGTTCTCAATTCACCTTGTTGTTTACAATGAAGAATTGGCTATCCCAGAGCAAACGGCTACTGGTAAAGGAACATCAAATCCGTTAATGGCTGGTAGTTTGCCAAAAACTACAAAGCCAACTTAGTTGGATTGTTGCAGAAAAGATGTAGCTGTGTTGCAGACAAGACATATACCTGAGAAGACAAGGATTGTAAGCTGCTAAGTGATCAAGATAATGGTACAAGAGTTCAATATTATCAAAAGTAAAGATCCAAGAATGATACAGAAAGGATCAAAGGTACTTAAGTTTATCTCAGATTGAGTCAAAGATTTGACAGAGTGTTTGAATACATCCTCCATGAAATTAAAGATATCTACATCAGAGAAACATGAAGTTAAACAAGTTCAACAAACATGTTTAGGGGAGGATTGTTGGGAATTATGCTTTCCTGACTTAGTACCGCTAGTTGTAATAGAAAGTACCGACAGTTATAGTTTGTACCGTTAGTATTAGTTTGTATCGCCAGTACAAAATAGTTAGTACCGTTTAAGAGATATGCATGAGCTATTATAGGAAAAGATATGCATTATCTTCTACGCATTTTGTAAGTCTGTTAGGGTTTATCCTTAGTGTATAAAAGGAACCCTACGGCATTAGAGAAGACATCTCTCAACAAAACAAAGCAATCTCATAGTTAGTAATCTGTAATCATTTTAGCAGATCAATACAAAAGTTTAGTTATTAATATTCATTGTTCTTCTTAGCATTATAAGTTAGTTTCCACATAACTTATAGTGTTCATAGTCATTGTTTCTCCTGTAGTTAGTGTGGAACTATCCATATTGGCTACAACCCTTAACAGGCTAGAAAGATCTATATTGCATTGGGATCTACAACCCTCCTGCAGGATTCGAACATGGGACATCCAACTTTGAGACACAAGGTCAATCAAGAATCAACTTTCCCCTGGCAATGGTTTCATTATAAGTGTATATAATTTTTTACTTAACCTAATTTTGGCCCAGTTTAGGTTCATATAAGCTAAAGGTTCAAAAAGGGACGTGTAGGGTTCAAATAAGAAAGGTTCGAGGGTCAAGTAAGGTACCGATAGATTTGTAATTTCGTGCTCTTTCCAATGGTGTGATCGTGGAATATTAACAACTTCGTTTGAACCTAGATAAACGTAAAAACGTCGTCGAAAGTCACCCGAAAATTACCGTTTTTGCTTTGTTTTCAATCCTTTGTACCTGTAAGACATAAAAACACAATACAAACATATTTGCAACATAATTACTCATATTTTAGTGTTTTAGTCCGTTTTAATGTGTTTTTTGAGGTACAAATGATTTGTGTTTAAGCACACATCAGTCTCAATCAATCCTAACTCTTTAATGCCATATGGCAAGTTGCTCACTTGTCTTTTTTGCCACTTATCATCCACTCATCCTTACCTAAACAAATATAAATACCTTCTCTTCTCCCATGCCATGGCTCTCCTGGGACATTACGAAGATTACTTTGAAGGCCATTGGGAACCACATAGTGAGGACGAAAGCATGGGAAGCAACCAAATTCCAAGTGATATCGAATGATAACAGTTAACACTACTATGATTGTAGCTTTATAACTTTCTAGTAGTAGAAATGTTAGGAATCTTAAACTTTTATTTGATTATGATATTTCGCATAATGCGAACTTCGTAGGATTGATTATATGTATTAGCTTTATTGTCTTAAAATTACGTGTTAGGCTATTCACATTAGTTTGAGTGTTTATTGCTATGACCTTGCTTGCTATTTGTTTAGGTGCTTTAGTCTTTTTTGCTATACAAAATAGAACTTGCTGCAAAATGATCACCAAACTATCCACCTTTTACAAATTTCAGCAAAAAAACAAAAACCTGGGCAACCTGGTTTTCCTAGGTGGCGGCCCCCTGATTAATAAGGGGGCCGACTACATAGATAAGGGGGCTGGCCACTGTCACATGAAAATTACGATTTGAATTTTGCTTTTTGACCCTCTTTTACCTAGACCCAGCTATCCTTTCCCAGAATTCACAAACATCCCTTGGATTTACACTCTTAACCTTGTCCACTTATCCCAAATAATCAAATCTTATTAGTATAAATTGGTCATCCTCTTTAAACAATCTCATCAACTTCAACTTGTCATCTCCAAAGCTTCCATGTACACCAATGTCTTCTTCTCAACATTCTCCTTCCAAATTCTCAAAGAAACCTAAAATCTCCATAAGACCCGTATGGAGAAAGAAAATGAGCACTTGTTATCCATCAAATGAATTTGACACACCTACACTAATGCCCAACCCTCCATCTCCTTGCAATGAAGCTTCAAAAGAAAACTCTCCTATTGCATAATCAAACCAAGCTTCACCACAACCTTACTCACCTATAAACTAAGCTTCACCACAACCTTACCCACCCATAAACCTAGCTTCACCACAATCTCACTCACCTCCTCTTAGTGATCCTTGTGTCACTAGAGTTAGTCAACCTCAAATTCCACCTCAAAGTGTCAATCAAACTCAATTCACATAACCTCCATTTCCTTACTCACCTCCACTCATAAATCCCTACGTTGCTAGTATGCTTCACGCTTAATCCTCACTCTCACCACAAGATGAAAACCAAACTCAACCTTCACCACCTCCATCTCCATGTAGAGAAAAGCTTGTTGATGAGATCAAACAACTTCAAGACCTTTCCAGCCTTTTGGCAATGCACCTTTCAAACCAAACCAACAACCAATCTACAACACTATCAACACCAACCTTGCCTCATACCATTACTTTGGAACAAGTTGAACATCATGTTGGTTATTGTCCTTGTTGTCGTTACACCTAAAAACAATTCCTATCCTTGAGTGAAGATCTTCATTGGATTGAGTATCTCCTCACACGACCATACCCACCACTTCAAGTCCCTCGCCTATCCAACAACAACTATTTCCGCACTAAACTCACCACCAACGACAAACTAGACATTATACATGTTTAGTCTTTCTCACTTTCGATAAAAGTCCACCTACCATTTGCAAGCATGTTCTATAGCCTTTAAGAAGTTTTAGGAAATCTCTAGTTTTTATTTTATGCATGTTGTATTATTGTAATTTATACACAATATTTATGTTTAATGAATGAACTTTATCTTTATGGATTAAATTATGATTGTTGCATATGTTATTATGTTATTTAGTCATTATATAGTTTGTGATGGATGAATGACATAAATATTTCTCGTTGGTTGGCAATTTTTTTATGCCATACTTGATATTTTTTGTGACAATTGCTCGTCGTTAGAAATATATATTGGACTTGTTTTTCCAACTCGGTTTTTTAGCAAAGTCAACATAGCTCGATTCCTTGGTGCCCTCAAACGAGAGGGAACACACATCAAGGGGGAGCGTTTATTCCGTCGGATCTATACTTATGCATCGACGAAGCCTTTTTGATTGTACAAAAAGGAGGGAAAAAGAAATAAAGCTCACTAAAAACTTGTTTAAAAATAATTTTACATTTAATGAGTTTAAATTTTGTAATCATCAAAATGGGGGAGATTGTTAATACAAACAATGTCTAAAAATGTTATTTATATTTTTTGACCTCTCGACGTTTTGATAATCACAAAATGTAAAAACGTTAATATAAAATAAAACTTAAACAAGTTATTAGTCATAAATTTTTATTTCGACAATTAATCATTTAAGGTATGAATAAATAAATGCTTAATTTATTTCATGATCAAAGGTATTTAATTTTTTCTCAAAACTCACATTTTTTAAAATGTTACAAACTGTTTATAAAGTTTAGACAAAATATTTTTTATTTTTAAGAAAAGATTTATTTCAAAATAAATATATGAATTCAAATTTCCCCCTAAAACGGCTAGAAATGCCCCAGAAAATACCTCCCCATGAATATACAAATAAGGGAGCGGCCCCTAATAGGTATGGGCGGCCCCCCGATTGATAAGGGGGCCGACCGGGAATTAAGGGGGCTGGCCATGCATTTTGGCTCCCAGCGTTGCCTATAAATTATGGATTGTTCCATAGATTTTTTTCTCACATGTTGCACCTATTTTCTTTTTGTTCTAAATCAATTTATACATCTTCTAAAAATCATTGATAATTTAATCATAAGCATTTGTTTCCAAGTGATTCAAGCTTTCCTCTCCAAGTGCAAGAGAAGAATACTCGTAATCGACAAGATACAAGTATTATAGTTTAGTTTACTTTTACGTAACTTAGTTACGATTGTGTTGTTCATTGTAATTCATTTATATCTCTTGTGATCTGGTGTAATAGTTAGATCATGTTGATCGTGTAAGTATTTAGGGAAGTAAATACTTGTGAAGAGTTGTTAGTATTTTAGGCCTTAAAATATAAGTGTGTGGTAGATTGGTTCTAGCTAAGATTAGAACTCGACATTTGGCTTTATGTTGAAAATTGGTGTAATCTACTTGTGTATGATTTTATTCGCCTAAAGGGAGCTTGTTCACATAGTGAAGAGAACTCTCGAGTTGGGTACTCGATGAGTGGAGTAGGGCGAAGAGGAGCTTCGTTACCGAACCACTATAAATTGTTGTGTTGTTGTTTGATCTTTCTAACTCTTTTTGTTTCATCTCGTACATTAATATTGTGTTGTTATTATTATTCATTTACTTATCTTGATTGCTCATTTTGTGTGAACATTGAAATCATATAAACTCGAATCTAAGCTTTTATATACAAATGATAAACAATTTTAAAAAGCGGTAACCTATTCAACCCCCATTCTAGTTTCCACGAATAGCTTGATTTTATTTATAAATAAATTAGTTTCCTCCCCATTAGTAAATTTGAAAAAGACATTTACTTTCCAAAGATAAAATATACCACCTTTCAAAGGGATAACAACTAGAAGTGCCTGACTCGAAAGAAAAAGTCAAAATAAACTTATTTGCACTTAAAACAAAATTAAAATTTTAGACACTATGTGGCATTTGATTATTTGACTAATTGAAAATTTAAATTAAGACTTGAGACTAATTCCATTCTAAAGCACATTCAAAATCCTTAAAAATTGGTTTTTGATTCATCGAAATCTGACGTACGGTTAATTTTCTACGAATTTTTGAAGTTGGCCAAAATCTAAAAATACCACCAACGGATCTTCATGGACGGATCCAGTTTTGGTGGGTCCATCGCTCCGTAGAGAGGTGAATTGTGGGCAGAAATTTTTTATCCGATATTAGTCACATGAATCCCTTCGTTTGGGATTCGTTAAGAAGACCTTCAAGCTAGCATAACACATTATATTTAACACTAAAACTTGTAAATACTAAACAAAGAAAAACTTTTCATATTATGTCCCGCTTCATGGGAAATTTGATACATGGACCGTACTCTATTTTAAAAACTATTTATTTTGAAAATTAGAGTGACGCGACTCTTGATTAATAAGGGGGTCGGCCACATACATAAGGGGGCCGACCACTGTCACACGAAAATTACTGTTTCCTTTTTGCTTTTTGACCCTCTTTTACCTAGACCCAACTATCCTTTCCCAGAATTCACAAATATCCTTTGGATTTACACTCTTAACCTTGTCCACTTATTCCAAAAAATCAAATCTTATTAGTATATATTGGTCATCCTCTTTAAACAATCTCATCAACTTCAACTTGTCATCTCCAAAGCTTCCATGTACACCAATGTCTTCTTCTCAACATCCTCCTTCCAAATTCTCAAAGAAACCCAAAAACTCTATAAGACCCGTATGAAGAAAGAAAAGGAGCACTTATCATCCATCAAATGAATTTGAAACACCTACACCAATGCCCAACCATACATCTCCATGCAATGAACCTTCAAAAGAAAACTCTCCTATTACACAATCAAACCAAGCTTCACCACAACCTTACTCACCCATAAACCAAGCTTCACCACAACCTTACTCACCCATAAACCTAGCTTCACCAAAATTTCACTCACCTACTCTTAGTGATCCTTGTATCACTAGAGTTAGTCAACCTCAAATTCTACCTCAAAGTGTCAATCAAACTCAATTCACATAACCTCCATTTCCTTACTCACCTCCACTCATAAATCCCTATGTTGCTAGTATGCTTCAAGCTTAATCCTCACCCTTACCTCAAGATGCCAACCAAACTCAACCTCCACCACCTCCATCTCCAAGTAGAGAAATACTTGTTGATGAGATCAATCAACTTTATGACCTTTCTAGCCTTTTAGCAATGCACCTCTCAAACCATACCAACAACCAATTTACAACACTATCAACACCAACCTTGCCTCATACCATCACTTTGGAACAAGTTGAACATCATGTTGGTTATTTCCCTTGTTGTCGTTACACCTAAAAACAATTCCAATCATTGAGTGAAGATCTTAATTGGATTGAGTATCTCCTCACACGACCATACCCACCACTTCAAGTCCCTCAAAACTATCCAACGACAAACTAGACATTATACATGTTTAGTCTTTCTCGCTTTCAATAAAAGTCCACCTACCATTTGCAAGCAAGTTCTATGGTCTTTAAGAAGTTTTTAGGAAATCTCTAGTTTTTATTTTATGCATGTTATATTGTTGTGTTTTAAACACAATATTTATGTTTAATGAATGGACTTTATCTTTATGGATTAAATTATGATTGTTGCATATGTTATTATGTTATTTAGTCATTATATAGTTTGTGATGGATGAATGACACAAATATCTCTTGTTGGCTGGCAATTTTTTTATGCCATACTTAAATATTTTTTGTGACAATTGCTCATCGTTAGAAATATATATTGGACTTGTTTTTCTAACTCATTTTTTTAGCAAAGTCACCATAGCTTGATTCCTTGATGCCCTCAAACGAGGGGGAGCACACATCAAGGGGGAGCGTTTATTCCGTCGGATCTATACTTATGCATCGACGAAGCCTTTTTGATTCTACAAAAATGGGGAGAAATGAAATAAAACTCACTAAAAACTTGTTTAAAAATAATTTACATTTAATGAGTTTAAATTTTGTAATCATCAAAAAGGTGGGGATTGTTAATACGAATAATGCTAAAAACATTATTTATATTTTTCGACCTCTCGATGTTTTGATAATCTCAAAATGTAAAAACGTTAATGTTATCCCAAAACTTAAACCACTTCACAACAATAAGCAATACCAAATAAGCAATAAGCTAGACAAAGTAGAGAGAGAAACTAGAGAGAGAAACAAAGATGGAAGATTAGATAAGAGAGAAAGAGAGGAGTGGTGGATGATTACACACACATACAAATGTAAGAAATGGTAACCAACACCCTCTTCATGTGTGGAGAGGGTCCTATTTATACCCTAAGCCTTCATAATGGCATATGGGCTTTCTAACTTGGGCCGGGCTCGGCTTATCTTGGGCTTTGAGCCCGAAACACAGACAATATTAGATTATAATCCAAGCCCGTTAATCTTGACTAGCCTATTACTTATCAAGACTAAATATGACTAATAAGACTAATAAAATTCTTGTTCGACTTATATAAAATTAAGGCTAACAATCTCCCCCAATGTTGAGGTCTTCTTTAATCTTCCCAACGTTGGCATTCTTGATGGAGGTTATCTTGATTTGACTTTATCTTTCCCAATGTTGAAGATATGACATTTGAGCTTTGCCTTCTTTGGTCTTGTCCTTATCTTTTCTTATTTGTAATGGCTCTGTTCATTCATGCTTAAGACGACCGATAACATTTTTTCGATGTCGTATATGTGATCTTGATCTTGAGCCTTCATCTTTTGATTTTGAGTTCTTGAGATCTTTCAACTTGCATTATCTCCTTGACTTAAATCATCTTGATTTGACTTTGAAGATCTTTGAGGAAGTTTAGGATCAACAATCTTGATGCTAAATAATTGACTTTTAAAGCTTGAGTATGAGTATGTGGTAATGAATCCGACTTTGCTGGAATGCGGCTGCAACACTGACATTTGTGCTTGCATTTGAATGTTAGTAATAAATAGCAGATATGGACGAAATGTCTTTGTCATTCGTCGATTTTAGGTTGCGATAACCACC
>BQNB010029356.1:41232-55815 GCA_026074375.1 Tanacetum coccineum | reverse complement strand
GGATCCGGGAAAAAAAAGTTTAGGGACCTTTTTCGTTAAACCCGACAGACCACAGGGACCATTTATGCAATTAACTCTTTTAAATAACTACAAATAAAAAAGTCAAACTTGATCAAATAAAATATTTCGATGCGAAATACAGGCAAATTAAAGGATATGCAGTTTATTTGATCAATTTTAAAACCCATTTCTATTTTTTTTTCTCTAAAGAAAGCATGAAAAAAAACAATTGATTATAGAGTTAATTGCATAAATGGTCCCTGTGGTCTGTCGGGTTTAACGAAAAAGGTCCCTAAACTTTTTTTTTCCCGGACGATCCTGTCCCCAACGTTTTCACCCGTATCGGGTTTAGTCCCTTGACGAAAAAAAAAAAAAAAAAAAAAAAAAAAAAAAAACAACATTTTTCGTCAGTTTGGACCGATAACTTTATGGGTTAATTTTGTCTTTTCAAATATATTTACATTAAAACCTATAAAACTTTTAAAAATATGGTCCCTGTGGTTTATGTGATATCACATATTTATTCCTTTCATTTTTTAAATTTTTTTTCAACTTCTAATTAATCGAGTTTAATTTTTTTGTTTTAAATTTATGTAAGAATAATTTAACAATTTTTCGGTAAAAAAAAATTTTGAAATTTATTTTTTAAAAAAATTCTCGAAATGAATTAAATTTATGTAAAAAAATTCGAAGTTTTTATAAAAAAATTTCTCGAAATTATTTTATTTTTAAAATTTAAGTAAGAATATAAAAAATTATCGTAAAATTATTTTTGAAATGTTTTTCAAAAAAAATTTCTCGAAATGTTATAAAAACAATTCGATTTTTTTTAAAAAAATTTCTCGAAATGTTTTTAAATATATGTTAAAAAAATTCGAATTATTTTAAAAAAATTCTCGAATTTTTTTTTTTTTAAAATTTATGTAAGAATATTTTAAAATTTTCGGTAAAAAATTTTTTTGAAATGTTTTAAAAAAATTCGAATTTTTGTTTAAAAAAATTTCTCGAAACGGTTTTAAATTTATGTAAAAAAATATCGAATTTTTTTATGAAAAATTTCTCGAATTTTTTTTTTTAAAAATTTATTTAAGAATATATTAAAATTTTTCGTAAAAAATATTTTTGAAATGTTTTAAAAAAATTCGAACTTTTTTTAAAAAATTTTCTCGAAATTTTTTAAATTTATTAAAAAAATTTCCGAATTTTTTTTTAAAAAAAATTTTAATTCGAAATTTTTTTTAAAAAATTCTCGAAAATTTTTTTTTAAAATTTATGTAAGAATATATTTTAGAAATTTTCGGTAAAAATTTTTTTTGAAATGTTTTAAAAAAAAATTTCGAAATGGGATTTTTTTTTTAAAAAAAATTCGAATTTTAAAAAAAAAAAATTCTCGAAATGTTTTAAATTTATGTAAAAAAACCGATCGAATTTTTTATTTTTTAAAAAAATTCTCGGGAAATTAACTGTAACAGGGACTTTACTTTTTTACCCTTAGTATGTAGTTGACAAATCATTGTGTAGAAATAATTTTGTAAGTTTTTTGTGAATTTAGCATTCCTCTTTTTAAATAACTACAAATAAGAAAGTCAAACATGATCAAATAAAATATTTCGATGCGAAATACAGGCAAATTAAAGGATATGCAGTTTATTTGATCAATTTTAAAACCCATTTCTATTTTTTTTTCTCTAAAGAAAGCATGAAAAAAAACAATTGATTATATGACGAAACAAATAAATGTCAGATTTCTTTATCAATTTGAAAACTCACTCTACTCTGTTCTTGAAGGTAAATGCGTTTTTGATGAATTATTAAACGAGACAAACAACCAAAGTATAGGTTACGGGCAAAAAATGAAAAAAAGAAATGAATTATAAATTTGAGTTGATATGGTAGAACAAATTATACCATGGGGGACTCAACGTGTAAAGTTTTTTTAAGCTTTCAGCTATAACCGGTTAGCTTGACATGATTGTATTATGAACTACAAATATTTATTTATCTATACTACTCATTAAATTTTTTATGTATTTGGAACCTTTCTAGTAGGAGTGAGCAGAAAAAACCGAAAAAATCGAAAACCGAACCACAATAACACACCGAAACTAGAAATCGATGGTTCGGTTTTTACTTTTTCAAAAACCGAAAAATTTCGGTTCGGTTTCGATTTTCGTCCAAAAACTAAATAGTAAAAACTGAATCGAACCGAACCAGTTTTAAAATAATATATAATTAATATAATATAAATAAATAAATAATAAATCTAATTTTGAAATTCATATTTATTTTGTGAGTGGAATTATAATGTATATGAGAATATATTAGCTACATTTCTAATGTAGCCAAATTGGCTACAATATGTGCTACAAACTGTGGGACCCTGAGTCATTTTGTGGGTCCCCAAGTCTTTTGTGTGGGTCTCTGAGACATTTTTAGTGTATTTTTAGAGAAGGATTGTAGCCAATTAGCTACAATAATTGTAGCCAAGTTATCCCCAATGTATATATATCTTAATGTTTATATATGTGCTTGTCATGTAGGTGTGTTTATTTGACAATATATCGTTGCATATATGACAATAATCATACTATGTGTATTTTCACTTGCATGTGTGTGTGTCTCATTTATATGTGTATAATTTTAAAATTTTGGGTAAACATAATTAAGCTCATATTGACAAAAAATAAAAAATAATAACCAATTTTCTACGTAAAACAAGTTTATAAATATAAATTAGCCACAACAAAAAATAAACGGTTTAAAACCGAAAAAACGAAAAAAACGAAAAAAAACCGAAACCGGAAATACCGGAAAAAAACATGAAAACAGACAGAACCGCCAACAATCGAGCGATTTTTCGCTTTTGGTTTTATAAAAACACCAATATTTCGATTGGTTATATTTCGGTTTGGTTTCGGTTTTAGACAAAAACCGACCCAAACCGAACCGTGCACACCCCTACTTTCTAGAATAAAAAAGTTCAAAAATTCAGACAACACACTTACTAATAATGAAAAAAATGAAAGTACATCTTGAAAAATTAAGTGTCTTAAATGTGTGGACTTGTAACAACTTTCCAATTTAATGTCGTAAATTAAAATTTTAAAGTTATTACAAATAATAGAAATCTTTAGAAACTATCATCCATTATCATAAAAAATGTTAAACAATATTCGAAAAAAGACGTAAAATTAGAAATCGTTAAACAACATTCCCCTTTGAATCATCTGCTTTGCGCGGGTACCATGCTAGTTTATAAAAAAGGGTGTAATGTGCTAGAATAAGAACTAAATCATATTTGTGCAAACTTTTAGGGCTAATCACTTTTATATGTACCTAGCTTGTCACTTTTTCTTTGATGTGGCGAGCTAATCCTAACACTATATAAACAAGGTCCCTAGGTCTCATTCAATCATCCCATTTTCTCTTTTCTTCTCTCTTTGAGCCGATATGAGATCCTCATTCGTAAGGGATTTCGAGTCTTGCTTTTCTAGTATATCGGGAATGAGGTTTTCGAGTATAGTTTGTTGGCAAACTAGCATTCGGGTAATATTGGTAGACGTGCAGTGTGGGTAGAGGTTGCCTACTTTGGTAACTCGGGTTAAAGTTTCGTGCTTCTCGATTAAACTTCGTTCTTCATGAGCTTATTTGCTAAAAGGTACACAATTTCCTTTTATTTATTTATGTTAATTATATATGCTATATGTGTTTAATTTCCGCCGCGTAGCTCATATATTATTAATGTAATAATAGGATATTAGATCACTAATTCCAAGAGTGACATCACGTGTAAGAATGCTTAAAAACCATATTTGTGATATTTTTCTTGTTTTTTTATCTGTGACCCCTTTGGGTTTTATTTTTGTGAAAATAAAGATTCATAAGAGTCAGTTAAAATCTAGAAAAATAAATATGGTTCGTGTTTTTAAGTGCTTATACACGATTATTATGTTACTTTGTTTATAATTCGTGTTTATTGACTTATTGTTACTTATTTATTTATTTAAATTGTTAACCATGTGTTTACGTGCATGTAAACCATTGTTCATTAAGCTTAATATGTCTATTATGCATTCTTGTTAATGTAGTATGCTTATTTGATGCTTAAACCTCGATACGCCTTGAATTTGCATGCTCGATTGATTGTTTTTAGTGCTGATTTCTTGACCTTCGTCTACTAAAAACTGATTTTCCGATAGCCCTTGAGGAATTGGACCACGAAATGTTTTTTGAGAGTTCACAACTCAATTACCAAAAACTTTTCTGTTTCGTGCAAAAATCGAGGAAGATTTTTTCCTTGTCAGCTCGTGGTATAAAGTCAGAAATTCTACTCCATCAGCTTTGCAATTTTCTTGTATATACCAAGTACAGTGACCTTTGAAATCGAGTAATCGATGTATGTGTACCACATGTTCTAGGATGATTTCGACAACATGTTGATGGTCTTATTTTGGTGTTTGTTTGCGTATATTGGTTGTTTATGCGCATTAAATGTCTACGTGTTTTAGTATGATTAATTGTTCGAGTTGGTTTTGCTTATTTATATAATGTGGCGTGTATACATATATATATATATATATATATAGAGAGCAGGGATCCAGTGAGAAGTAAATTAAAATAAGAAGTGGTGAGAAGTGACTAAAACCACACATTTGAGATGTAACGACTTGCATTAGATGCATTTCTATTCATCTAGATGCATTTCTATTCATCTAGATGCAACATTTTGAGTTTCGAACGCTAATTTGATGTGTAGATGGTGCAAATTGATTTTCATGATTTCGACACATGTAGAGGAACAAAAAACAAGAGAAATCATGAAATGCATCTATGGATCTAATTAAAAGCTAGAAAACACATTATGATGCATTATAATGCATCTAAGATTATAGAGATGCATCTAATTTAAGTCGGTGCATCTCGGATATGCGGTTATAGTTACTTCTTATCCTTCTTATTTTAAGAAAACTTCTCATTTGATCCTAACTCTATACACACACACACACACACACACACACACACACATATATATATATATATATATATATATATATATATATATATATATATATATATATATATATATATATATATATATAAAATGATTTTCAAAAATTAATATTGACTAAAAGCACTCGTTTGTTATGCTTATTATACATATATATTGATCTGTACACTTTGCTAAACCGAGTTGCAAAATATATGTAAAATTGTTAATTCTTGCAACGTTCTATAGCGCATGGGTTTAGTGGTTCCGAAAGAGATCCTGCGACGAAACAACGTAAGAACAAACATTTTTTACGTCAACGATTTAATAATATTTATAGCATGTCGTAATTTTACTAATGATGGAATAAATCACTTGTGGGTATCTATCTAGGGTTTCATTATTTCCCATGGGGATTTAAGCTTATCCGTGGTAATAAAATTACTTATACTTAAATATTGTAAACTAAATGTGTTAACCCTAAGTTTATATATCAGTCGTCTATTATAAAATATAAGGGATGTTTTTAATACATAGAAATTAAAACAAAGATGAAAATATTTTAAAAATGTTAGTGTTACAAGGATGTATGCAAGCTTCCTTGTACACAATTTTTGGTACACTTGTTTTATCAAAATATTTATACCCTTTCTAATTAAGTCATTTGGCACCCAGTTTGGGAGAACACTTGCATATCGTTTTTTACACTGCTTGAGAAGTGAGTGAATTACAAACTCCAAGGTGTTTTATTCACTATGCGTGAGACCTAGTGCGATTTTACACACGTTCTCAATGGGCGACTTAAATCAAGTTAAGATGGTGAGACCTTAACCCTAGACATACGATGGGGCGAAACATGCCAACTTGACAATGTTATTCTGGATAATATTGCCTTGATCTTGACATTATAATTTTGGATTATGATGCCTTGGGCCCAATACGGACTAAGAGTTGCACATGTGGGCAATTATCACTCGTTGATTACCTTTTGAGTTCACCGTTGCTAGCAGATCAATTGATGTGATGGTGGAATTTTAAGTTGGGTCTTAGACTCTTGTTAAAATTAATTGTTTATTTATATAAACGTGGGTAGTTAATTTTTTAAGAGATTATTTATCGAAAATGCTAATATTTTCTTAACTTTTGATTTTTTTTGTAGATGGCTGCTGCAAAGAACATAAACAATTCGACTCTCAGGTCAATTCTCACAAGTGAGAAACTTACTGGTCCAAACTTTACGAACTGACATCGCAACTTAAGGATTGCTCTTAGGTCTGAGAACAAGCTAGCTCATTTGGAAAAGCCTTTAATACCTCTTCCTTTACCTAGTTGCACCCCAAGCTGTGCGTGATGCTTATCAGGAATTGTTCGACGCACAAAATGAGGTGGCATGACTTATGCTTGCTAGTATGTCTCCATACCTTCAGAAGACTCTGGAAATCTACAAGGCATATGACATGATCCAAGAATTAAAAACTATGTTCGAGGAACAAGCTAAACATGAATTGTTCGAAATGGTTAAAGCATTCCATGCTTGCAAACAAGAGGATGGTCAGTCAGTAAGTCCTTATCTCTTGAATATGAAAGGCTACATGGACATATTAGAACGCCTTGGTTACCTTATGCCTAATGAACTTGGTGTGATTCTTATCTTGAATTCTCTCAAAAAGGACTATGATTAGTTTGTTCAGAACTACAATATGCATAGCATGGGGAAGATGATAGTTTAGCTACATGCTATGCTCAAGCTACATATAAAGGCATTCCCAAAAAGGCTGCTACTCCCGTTGTACTTGCTATTAAGGGAGGTAAGATCTAGAAGGACAAGAAAAAACCACAAAGTGCGAAGGGAAAGGACAAGGGAAAGACTAAGGTTGCTTATGCGACTAAGCCGAAGATCCTACCACCACCAAAGAGAGAAAATCTGTCAAAGGACTCGATCTACCATCACTGCAAGGAGGTGGGTCACTGGAGGAGTAACTACCCTGCCTACCATACCAAGTTGAAGAAGAAAAGGAATGTTAGCGTGGCTAGCACTTCAGGTATCTTCACTATAGAACTTTACTCTATTAATAATAAATCTTGAGTGTATGATACGGGTTGTGGAACTTATATCTGTAATACTGCGCAGGGTCTTAAGTGGAGGAGGAAGCTGAAACATGGAGCTTTAAACCTATACGTAAGTAATGGGATGGGTGCAACTGTTGAAGCTTTTGAAAGTTTTGATTTAATTCTTCCTAATGGACTAGTTATTGTTTCAGACAATTGCCATTATGCACCTTCTATTACTAGGGGTGTTGTTTCTCTTTCTCGTTTGGTTGACAATACTTATATGCATACTTTTATGAATTATGGTATTTCTGTTATGAAAGATGATGTATTTTATTTTAATGTAATTCCACGTGATGGTATTTATGAAATAGATATGCATAATCTTTATCCAAATGTTAGTTCTATATACAATATTAGCAATAAAAGAGCCAAACGTGCGTTGGACTATACGTATCTTTGGCATTGTCGTCTTGGTCATATAAACAAGAAGCGCATTGAAAAACTTCAACGTGGTGGGATCTTGCAACCCACTAACAATGAATCTTTTAACAAATGCAAATCTTGTATTTCTAGAAAGATGACACGTAAGCCATATCCACATCAAGTTGAAAGGGCTAAAGAACTATGAGGACTTATACACACTAATGTATGTGGCCCTTTTAGAACCGTGTCAAGGGAATGTGCTAGTTACTTATAACCTTTACTAATGATTTTAGCCGTTATGGTTATGTTTACTTGATGAAACATAAACATGAGGTATTTAAAACATTTAAGGTTTTTTAAAATGAAGTTGAAAATCAACTTGGAAAGAAAATCAAAGCTATTCGGTCTGATCGAGGAGGTGAATATTTGAGTCATCAGTTTGTTGATCACATGAAAGCCGTAGTATAGTATCTCAGCTTACTCCGCCTTACACACCACAACATAATGGGGGTGTTTGAGAGGAGGAATCAAACTTTACTTAAGATGGTTCGATCCATGATGAATTCTACAACTCTGTGAAAGTTCTTTTGGGGATATCATCTCGAGTCTGCTGCTCGCATACTCAACATGGTTCCAAACAAGAAGGTTTATAAGACATCATATGAAATATGGAATGGAAAAGCTCTAAATCCGTCTTATTTAAAGGTCTTGGGTTGTGAGGCACTCGTAAAATGAGACACGCCTGATAAACTTGAACCCATATCTATTAAATGTATCTTTTTTTTGGGTAAAGGGTTACCCCAGTAAATTAAATTAATCATAAGAAAAGTTAGGTACAATGGAATGTGGCTGAAATACCACATTAATAGTACCCTATACTAGAAATAATCTTCCACGTCATCAAGTCAACAAACCAAACATAGGGATAATTATTATCCAAGTGAGATTCCCTCCTTAAAAAACCTTCTCACGAAAAATCCAATGGGAAAAACCTTGGAGAAGGAAAAAAGAGTACAACTCTTAAATGGGACTCCCGACTTGCCCCTTCCACACTAAAATTAGCAGCAACACACACGAGGAAACAAACTCTTCAACATCCATAAAGCCTAAACGTCTTAGGCATCTTCCAACGCGATAGCAATTGATTAACCACATCGGTGTTCTTGAAGTGGAAAGTAAGGAGCTTTAATCTAACTGCAACCATGATGTTATCACGAAGCTCCTTCGGGGATCTTCTAACTTTCTTGAAAATTCGGTTATTATGTTCCAACCAAATGAAATAAGAAATAGCAGCTAATAAAATTCTTCCAATAACGTTCCTAACCATTCTCTTGTTAGCCATGGGCTGAAGATGAGACAAATTATCATGCATAATGGGAGGGACATGTTGCATATCAGCAAGACAACGAACATAAGACCAAACCTGCGAAGAAAACAAGCACTCAAAGAAGGTGATCATGTAAATCCGGTTGAGTGTTACAAAAAGTACACTAAAGCAAGTTTAAGTCGATAGTAATACTGACATCCCATTGACTCAGTTTATCCAGTGTCTTGAGACTATTCCTCATAACGAGCCATAAATGGAACGAATGTCGAGGAATACAATGAGAGAACCAAACAGTCCAGTGCCATGGAACCTTAATACCCCGCATCCTAAGGGCTTCCCACGCCCTCGAGACAGAGAAATAAGAAATATAGCCATTTAGATCACGCCATTAAACTACATCAGATCGTGAGTCATCAAGAAACGGAGTAGGGATTAGACCTAAGTTCAGAGCTTTAAGAAGCCAAGATTAGGGCCAAATCCATCCCCTATTTGAAACCAAATCTGCCACACGACTCTGAAGATGAAAACCTTCTCACGGAATGTCCCTTAGAGATAGAAACCGAATGAGAGGATAATGCGAGAACCATAAATCATACCAAACCGAAGTATTATACCTGTTACCTATCTTAACCTAAAAGAATGGTTTAACAAAATTACAAAGTTCGAGAAGTTTTAACCGACCCCAACTTATATCTGCCTTCACAGGAATATCCCAAAACGTTCGCCCTCTTAGTTTGTATGTGTGAATCTATTTCATCCACAACGACTCTTTGTTAGACAAAACATTCCAAATATGGGTAGTCATAAGGGCCATATTGAATTAATATCTTAATCTATCAATATTTTAGTTATCTAAGTTAAACCTAAACTAATGAAAAAAGGGGGGTTTTCAGCCTGAGAGACTGGTACAATTTTGGGTATCTAACCTAAGGTTTTGATGACAATTAACACACACAAGGCGATAGATAGAAGATAAAGATGCGGTGAAGCCTATTGTAAGGGAAACGTATTGACCATATTTATTCCAATTAAAATACAGGTTTGTTTATTAGTGCAATGATTACTTATCTCGAGGCGGCATATCATTCCTAGAGTTAGGCGGTACTTCTTCCTAAAACCTAGACACGCTAATTCTGTCATAATTATACGCATCCACATAAAGCATCCTTTATATTGATTATAATTCATCTTAGAAGGCAATAATGGTGATCTTATTGGATTCTAGCTCATCGAGACTTTACTAACTTACTGCTTACGGTATTTTATATAAGTGGTAGTTCACTGTCTAAACTAAGCCAAGGGAATCAGAACGTTATTTGTTAGAATCTTTCTAGGTCACCTGCTAGTCTAACATTTTCACTAAACCAAAGGCACTATCCGATATCTAGTTAAGCTACAGGCGATATCCTTAGGCACGGACTTAGCAGGACTTTATTTGTGATCCTATTAATTCCACCTATACAAATTAATATGTGAGAACTATCCGCCATCTAGTTAAGCTACATGGGATATCCTTAGATACAGTTTGAATGCATATTAAACCACATAAACGAGTATCATGCGATAAACATAATCAATAACCAACGATAAATTAAGCAATCTAGATAAACAAACCAAACATTGAAATCTTCATAAATATGGCTAATACCTAAAGGTATCAACCAATAACTATTGTGATGAATACAAACATAATAATCGAATCAAACAAGGTAAACTAACCGAGTTAAATGAATGATACCAAAGATTAAACGATTATCAAGAATATATGAATTACAAGGGTTTCCCTATGGATCGAAGCATGTTGCTGCACCTTCTTGGCTTCTTTTATCTTCTGAAAATCGACCTTGGTGGTTAAAAGAACACCCTAAATTGTATTTAGGTTTTGGTATTTATAGACTCTGAAAATTGGTCGATACGGCGCATTGGAACTCAATACAACGTACCGGATGACTTGGCGTGGGCTCCAAGAAAAAAATATTCGAGAATTTTCTTCAGCAGCCTTGGATACGGCGTATTGGGATTCTGGATACGGCGTATTTTGGTGAAGTTAGGCCTGGATACGCCGTATCTGCATGTCGAATACGGCGTATTTTGGTGAAGTTAGGGGCTGGATACGCCGTATCTGCATGTCGAATACGGCGTATTGGTCTTCAGTGTTCATGGTATCTGGTGAAGTTTAGGCGCATATACGCCGTATCTTCTTAATGGATATGGGGTATTCAATGTCAGAACAATAGCTTTCAAGATTTCTTCGTTTAAGCTCTAGAATGCGTGCCTTTTAGCTAATCTTCACCAAGTACTTCATAATTACTGCAATTCTCAAATACAAATGATTAAATAACAATTCTTTGCAATAATTATACAAAATGAGTTATTTACATGGGATAAATGATGCTATAAAAGTGACATTATTTGATGTCATCAACTACGAAGCCCGAGACCCCCCTTCTTTCTTAGGAAGGCATATAACATCCTAAGCAACCTTAGCTTTCCCGTGTTTATACTTACCATTACACCAAAGGAACCCACGAATAAGCTATTAAATGTCATAAATAATACCTTTTGGGATGATGAGAACCGAGGCCCAATAAACATGCATAAAAGATATAACAGACTTACAAAGTTGAAGCCTCCCAGCAAAGGACAAAGATTTACTTTTCCAATCCCCAATCTGGTTTTTAGCTTTCTCAACAAGAATTTTGCAATCCTTATTTAAAAGCCTAGAAGAAATAAGAGGAACCCTAAGATACTTAACTGGAAGCTCGCCTTCAAAAACAAGCATAATATCAAGGACAACAAGCTTAACATGGTAAGTAACATTAAATGTATCTTTGTAGGATACCCAAAGGAAACGATGGGATACTACTTCTATAACCATACGAGAACATGATTTTTGTTGCTCGTTATGCTGAGTTCTTTGAGAATAGTCCTACTTTACAAGAAGCAAGTGAGAGTCACACATAGTGTGAAGCAAGTGGGAGTGACGTAGGACTTGAATTACTTCAAGAATCAGATACACAACCTTTTGATGATACTAGTGAACAACACGATAAGGTCGAACCTAATGAGGTCAAGCCCTATAGTGTGAAAGTTCCCATTCGTAGATCCGAAAGGATATCTCAAGCTCCTGATAGATATGGTTTCTATGTAGATGCTGAGGAGCATAAATTAGGGGATCTTAATGAACCTCCTAATTATAAAGCTGCATTTTCAGATCCTAAATCTGATAAATGGCTTGATGTTATGAATGCGGAAATGCAGTCCATGAAAGATAACCAAGTCATGTGTTTGGTTGATCTTCTTTCTAATGGTCGAACTGTTGGGAGTAAATGGCTTTTCAAGAAAAAGACTAACATGGATGGCAATGTACACACCTTTAAATCTCGTATTGTATAAAAAGACTATACCCAAACCTATGACATAGATTATAGGGAGACCTTCTCTCCTGTTGTAGAAATTAAAGCTATATTAATTGTTTTAGCCATAGCTGCATTATATGACTATGAGATTTGGAAAATGGATGTCAAAACTGCCTTTTTGAATGGTCACCTAAGTTAGGATGTGTATATAGTGCAACCTGAGGGGTTTGTGGATACAAGACATCCCAGCAAAGTATGCAAGTTGCAAAGATCCATTTATGGATTGAAGCAAGCATCAAGAAGCTAGAACAAGAGATTTAATAGGGAGATCAAGAAGGTTGGTTTCACTCAAAATCCTGATGATCCATGTGTATATGTTAAAGCGGAGTAATGTTGCATTCCTAATCTTATATGTCGATGACATATTAATCATGGGAAATAACGTTACAATTCTGCAATATGTTAAGTCTTGGCTTTGTAAGTGTTTTTCTATAAAAGACTTAGGAGAAGCAGCCTGCATCCTTGGAATCAAGATCACATGTGATAGATCTAAGCGGTTAATTGCTCTTAGTTAAAATGCTTATTTTGATAAAATCCTAAAGAAATTTAGGATGGAAGACTCCAAGCGTGGTAGTGTTCCAATGCAAGAAAAGCATAATTTGAGCAAAGCTCAAGGTGTAAAAAAACCTAGTAAGGTGAATCGCATGTAAAGAGTTCCTTATGCTTCGGCTATTTGATATATTATGTATGTGTTAGCCTCAAAATATTGAGTCGAACAATGGAAGTTCGTTCATTAATTATATTAGGTCTCGGTCATTAATTAATATACGTTGTAATAGGCTAGACGGGCTCTTAAATGTAAGCTAACCGGTCACGTGTATCGGGCGAAAGCCCAAGTAATCCCGAGCCCGGCCTGTAGAATTACTAAAGGCATGAAAGCCTTTTAGTTTTGATACATATATACCTCCTCAAGGAAAGTGAGAGGAGTTGGTCATTTGTAATTTTCACATTTGCAAGTAAACTCTCCCAACTTCTAGTTTCTCTCTCTACTTTCTCTCACTCTCTCTCTACATTTCTTTTCATCTTCCTAGCTTATTTCTTGTTCTTAATTATGAAGTGAAGTGATTCTTGGATTACTGACATTTGGTCTCACTCGCCACGTGTGGGTTTAGTGTTTTCGTTGTGGTGACTTATTTTTTCGCTTATTGGATTCAGCTTATCTTGTAGCTTATTTAGGTTACGCTTAAAGATTTTTATTGCAAAAACAAAACAAGTTTTTTTTCTTCATGTTACTGTTTGTTATGGGCTCTTAACCGTTTGGTTGTTTTGGTTTTGATTCATACAAGTGGGCTTACAAAAAAATTGTTTTGTTTTGGTATCTTATAACATTTTTTAAACGTTGTGTTTTTCCTATCTTTTTTTATCAAACGTTGTCATAGCTCACGTGTCTAGCAGATTCATTAATTTGTGTTTTTTTTGTGTTCAACAAACGAGGGTGCGTTTTGGTTTGACTAAGAAAAAAAGACACCATTTTTTTGAAGATACTCTTCAAAGCTTAGAAGTTCATCATAAAAGCTTGTTGTAAACAAAAGCTTCAAACTTCCTTGTCACAAAATCGATCTAAGCTTATTTGGGTTTTATTTCGTGTCTTAAGTTCATCATAAAGCTTCTTGTAGCTCATTTCTTAGCTTAAAAGTCACGGCTCTTATTTTCTAGTTTTCTTTAGCTTTACGTGGCTTATTTTTTTGTTGGCTTATTCTTGTCATAAACAAGCTTATTTTTTAAGCTTATTCAAGAGTTTTCTTGGCTTATCTCTTATGGTCCACGGCTTGAAGATAAGAACAAGGACGAGTTTTTTTGTTGTTACTCGTTGAGGTGGAGACACATATCCCATTTTTTAGCTGAAACGAAAAGGACAACTATTTTTTTGTATTTACCAAAAAGACAAAACTCTGTGAATGTACAAAGCGAAATATGCAGGGTAAATTTGTTAAACGAAATATGTATAATTGGATAAGCGAAATATGTTGTAAACGTTGAGCGAAATATGTAAACAGGTTAGAACAATCAAGCGAAATATTACATTTTATAGAAGGAAACTCTGCCAAATTTGTTATAACTCGAGCGAAACATGTATTCCAGCTTCTTTGAGCGAAACATGACAACATCTAGCAGTTAAACACGTTCATTTCGAGTTGTTTCGGTTTTTCAGTTTCGAGTATCGGTTGATCGCGGGTCTTTTAACCTATACCATCTCGATCGCGGTCCCTCGTAGATCATCGTGGTGTATTTAGTTTTTGTCGTCGATAAAGAAACGAACCCACAAGAAGTAAAAATCGTTCGTGACATTTTTACATATTTTCATCAAAGAAGACAAGGTTACTGTGTGGCGGGAAAGTTGTTTTTATTAATTAATATTCAAAAATTGCAACTTC